>JAODXP020009798.1:0-14845 GCA_027497455.2 Sardinella longiceps | reverse complement strand
TTGTTTATGTTTGATTTTACGTTATGCTCTGTTACGTCCTCACTGAATACAGCCCTGAATTTCCTCAGAGAAGATTCAAGTAGACTACTAATGTTATCTTAATATCTTGCACACACAGTACTGGTATGTATGTCTACCTCATCTAGCTTCTCTAAGTGTTTTGTCTTTTACAGGTGGACCCATGTCATACAAAAATTAAAAAGAAAATAAAGAAGAACATACCAAACAAAGTGGGGCAAGGTCTACGCAAGGCCGTACTTGAGTTTCCAGGCAATCATGCGGGCGAAATGCAGTGTTTTAGTGAGTCCTGTTTGTTTGGCTACTGAGTTGAGGATTAAATATGTGGATTTAACACTGATACTTATTCTAAAAATGCCTACTACTTGACTGCTACACATTACTGTGCAGAAAGCAGTGTGCAGCATGCAGTACATGACAAATATCACAGGTGTAGTGTGTGGGGCTCAATTAACCTTGAGTCAGGTAGAGCACCTGTGGCATTTTCAAAATGACATAACGTTACAAAACGTTTCTTATGTCACCTATAGGGATGAATAGGAACTGTTGCGTTACGTCACGAAACGTTACGGCCGCTGAATTTGCCACTGTAGTCCATTCATTAATGAGGTTCAGGTCATGTGGCCTGTAGGCCTTGGGTCCGTTCGAAACCATAACATTTTATTAACGTTAGCCTAACTGAATGATAAGTTTGCCCATTATGCTTCACGGTGCGCAACATGCTTCTGAAATAGTTCACTCTCGTTTGATGGGTGTGTCACAGGTGTTCACCACTCAGCATGTAGGTGTATTGGAACCTATGAGATTTAAGGCACTAGTGCTAATATAACACAAATTCATGTTGTGTTGGATTGTCCTCTGGTGACAGCAAAAGCAGTGGTAATATTATCCATTTTGTAGTATTCCTAACAATGATGGATTAAAACTACTAAGGTTGTTGTCCAATTCAGCTATTTCCTTGTCTGACACCACAAGCAGAATGGCCCTCCAGGCTTCCATTGTTGCTGAACTGACGTGACACAACACTATGTTCAGCCCAACATCGTTTTCGTTAGGTTTCACGTAATGCACCAATACAGCCCAGGTAACTAGACACCTGAAGCCAACACATTGTTCTCATTGTTCTCAGATGCAAAGTGGCTGCCAATGTTGTGGGACCCCACCCACCTTATGTGACATACATACTGTAGTTAGGAAAATTCCAAATAGGTGGCTTAAACACACAGCAGTTTAACAGACTTACAGTGTGTGTAGAGGCAATATAGACCCAGGAAACACATTATTTTTTTTTACCCTTTAAGCTACTCACTTTCAGACTCAAGCTATAGTTCTCCAGAAACAATGTTATGCATTCATTCCTATTATGTTTTAAGTAAATCTGTCAGACCAACAGTAACTAAAAAAAAGTTTAGACCTGTAAAGCGGAATTTACACTGTCGCGCACCGTTGTGTGACGTCAAAATGACGTGGAAAAGTGTCGCTTGAGCCGAATTTTGAGGTCGTGTCGCGAGGTCTAAACTGACCCGCCCCTTTTTGTCTTTTTTCTTCAGCGATTGTCCTCCAATTGTCTTGGAACTTGTGTTAGCCACTTGTCCCTCATACACATCCATGCTATTTTCATGAAAAACCATGATCACAAAACTCCTTATTATAGCTGTGGAAACACTGCTTTTTCTGCTGAAAACATAATTTTTTTTATATGGTGACAAACTGTACAAGCCTAATTGATTGATACAGTGAGCACTAGGGATGACATTGTGGAGCTCTCTAAATCATTGATGCTTTCCAGCCAATTGTATCGAAAAAAGATTTCATTCATTCAATGCATCTAAAACTCTATGATGACCTCTGCTGTTGGAAACTTGTAGTGCTGTACAGAGACCCTTGAGAAGTCTGGAATTGTGTTATAGGTCAAGGGTGTCAAACTAATTTTTGACTAATTGTGAGCAATGGGATTTTCCTCAGTGGGCCGACCAGCCAAATTTACATGCGTGACCACAAACATAGGTGTAAAACAAATGCACATTTCCTCATGTTTCTGACCATCTCTAACATAGTCCTAATGCGCCACCACTTAATTTTGTATCCCTTTCCTGTTGGTAAGCAGGTCTAAGATGCACCTCATAGGGAGTTGCCAGGATTGTGTTGCAGAAAGTGCATTGCTAAAACTGTTTTAAAACAGGCAACATACACCTGCAATTCTTTCAAGCTTGTTAGGCGGGCCGTATGACATGTAAATGGCTTTATCCGGCCCTCGGGCCTTATGTTTGACACTCCTGTTCTAGGTGGTGAGCGAGGCCCATGGCCACTGCATGTGCACAGGGCCCAGAATTTGGTGCCACACCCCTGGTGCTGTACATTTCAAATAGTCTACCTGTAGCCTGTATTTTGTTCTATGTGGGCTTGCACATAATTATGAAAACCTGAATCAATAAATCATCTAATAAATATGTGGATTCCCATATGAAGTAAACTATTGTTTTTTTTTTTAATTGTGTCCATATTTGTGCAGTTCAATTCTCTGTACATTGGGAAGAAGTGGAACCAAAACATACAGTACCTCTCTGTTTTTCTGCACCTTTGTGCATGAAGGTGATCATACTAGCAGATATGGAGTGATATGTAAGACATATAATTGAAAATATCAGCATGTGCTTTCTAATGCCTGTGCAGTTTATGGCAGTCAGTGGCTTATGTTCTTTCTTGAATGTGGAGGGAAGAGGAGAGGTCAGTGGGCAGTAGTGGTGATTGAGGACAGGTTTGTATTACAATCAGGGTTCCTACTCTACATTATACATAAAATTCCCTGACTTTTCCATGACCTTCCCTGACCAAAAAGCAAAATTTCCATGACCGCCCCGTTAACGACATTTTTAATAAAATTATTGGGCGATGAGCAGTAAAGGTCAATTTAAATGGTCAATCCTGATGTTGTCCCTTGCCTCCTAACACTTAGCTGACAGGAATCGCCAAAGTTCGATAGGTAAGTTTTTGTTTCATTATTAAGGATCTGTACCCAAGCAAGCTATACTGTGAGCAGAAATGTAGGCATACTATTTACTAAATTTAGGCTCTGTAGTTCACTTCTAGCCTCAGACATATACAGGGGCGTTGCTAGCAATGCAAAACATTCAGAGATCTTGCCCAGAAGTTAGTGGGCTAGTGATTTTTCTGCGGGGCATTGGGGGTATCACCCCCGAGAAAATTTGAAAAATGGGCTGATGGAACATGCAATTTCAACATAGTGTTAAAGAGAAAAGAACGGAATAGCCATGAGTGAAGATTCATGTTGGGATGTAACCAGCATGTTGATGTTTAGACTATTAAAGAAAGAGCCTGAAAGAGCCGTATACAGTGAAAGTATCCATCAAAAGTAGCATTTCTTATAAATTAATTTTAGTATGCAAATGAGCTATACTGTACCCATATTACTAATACAAAATGTTGTATTAATGGGTAGTGAAGAGATGAAGAGGTTGGGACCTGTCTCAATTTATATTATATGACACCCTGTGTGGGAGTATGCTTCCAGAAAAGGTGTACTATACAGGGTAGATCAGTTTTCTTCTTAGTGTCTTGGGTCCAAATGCATTGGCTATACATCAAAATCACCAGAACCAAGTGATCTAATGGATATCAAAGGGAGGAGGGTGGTGGAACCTGTCGTAATTTATGTTTTCTGATATCCTGAGGCCTGCTGCTTTCCAAAAAGGTATGACTTATCAAAGTTAACTACTTTTTCCTATATTCCTTAGGCACTTCTGTATGACAAATTCACACTTTCCCCCAAAATAGGCATAAGCCTGAAAATACAGTAAGGAGGGGGTGGGAGGTGAAAAAAAAACTAATGGGTGAAATTCTGAGGGCATCAGCTCTCTATTATGTTTCCCCCAAAGGCCACTGGCATAAATGTCATCAGAAACAGCCAATTTTGAAATCACATTTCAAATCACATTTCTTAATTTTGGGCTTTATCTTAATGAGGAGGGTGGGGCAGGCCTCACTGTCACACCTTGTCATGTTATTTCACATCTTGAGGGTGTAAGCTTTCAGAAAATATTGGGGATGTAGGGTGAATTAGTTTCCCCTTCATGCTTCAGAGATCAAAATGTAGTTGTGCCTATTTTCCCTCAAAATCCACAACCAATCCCATTGATTTCAATGGGAATTTAACATTATTCCCATATATTCCTTCACAAAGACATCTGGGCAAATGCAAACATGGATTTTCTGACTCAGTATGTACTGTAATTACCTTTCCAAAAATGTATGATTTACATAATCCCCCCAAAATTCTGGCAAAATGACATAAGGAACTGGACTACAAGGCAAAATGAGCTCACAGCCTCACGTGGGTTATTGCAATGTTTCACCTTTTTTAGAGCGGGAGAGGTTTTGGGTAGAAAAAGGAAATAAACTGAGAAACAAGGGAAATAGACACTAACAAATAGCCCTGAAATTCCCTGACTTTGCCTGCAAAATGATCAAATTCCCTGACTTTCCCTGTTTAGTGGGATGGGACATGAAATTACAAATGCTTTTTATTAAGAAAAAATGATTTCCTCAACTATATTGGACCTGTGTGAAGCTGGCCCCCCCTCAAACCCAAAATGCTGAAATAACACTGCAGTTTGTTTGTGCTGCGTTTGTGCTGGTTTGTGCTGTAAATATTTTTGTTTGTGCTATTAAAGCTTTTGAGTAATTTAGAAACACATTTTCAATACAAAGTCAAAGTCAAAGTCAAAGTAAACTTTATTATCCCAAAAGGGAAATTCAAGTGGTCAAGGTGCAATTAGCCATGTCTTAAGACAAAGAAGACAAGACTTAGACAGATAAATAAATAAAAGACCAATAGATACAGATAAATCCCCCCCCCCCACACACACATCCACACAACTCTGGTTCCTCTCCACACACACACCTACCAGACACACACACACAGCACCACAGTATCAAGTCCTCTGCTGAGAACTGTGTCTTTCATTTATAATTCTGATTGCGGAGGGAACAAATGACCTGCTGAACCTAGTTGTTCTTATTTTCCTTTGTAGCAGTCTCCCATTACCACGTTGGCTTAACTGAAATCTGTTGTGTAGAGGATGGGTGGTATCTCCAAGAATACTTACAGCTTTGTTTAGTATAATGTCTTGAAAAAGCTGAACAGCTGAGGTTTGGTTGCACCCAATGATCCTGCTAGCTGTTTTGATAATGCGTTGCAATTTGTCCTGGTCTTGTTTACGCATATTACCAAAGACACAGACCAAGCCAAAGGACAAGACACTCTGGAGTACAGACTTGTAAAATAACTCTAAAATGTGGGCGTCAACATTAAAACTACGTAGTTTTCTCAAGAAAAACATTCTTTGTTGAAGTTTTTTTTTACCTTAGAAATGGCACATTTGTCAAATTTCAATTCGTCATCAATCTCAACCCCCAGGTATTTGTAGGTGTTAACTCTATCTATCAATGTACTATTGACGACTGTATTTGGTACTACGTCTGCACTACGTCTAAAATTAATAACCATTTCTTTTGTTTTGCTTGCATTCACATTGAGGAAGTTGTCAGAACACCATTTTATGAAGCTACCTACTTCCTCTTCAAACCTGGTCATTGACAGCTCCCCTGTTTTTAAGAACCCTACCAGGGCAGTATCATCAGCATACTTAAAATAGGAGTGTGTGGTCACAAGAGCACGACAGTCATTGGTGTAAAGTGTGTAGAGTATGGGGGACAGCACACATCCCTGGGGGGCTCCAGTGTTAATGACCTTAGCAGAAGAGATGGCCTGATTAAATCTAACCTGCTGAGTTCGGTTTAACAGGAAGTTGTTAATCCATATAATGAGCCTTGGGTTAACACCTAACTTGACCAGTTTGTCTCCCAGTAGGTGGGGTTGGATGGTGTTGAATGCCCTGCTGAAATCAATAAAAACAATCTTTACAAAGCTGTGAGTCTCCTCTAGGTGTTCCAATATGCTGTTTGTCATAGTAAGCAGTGCATCCTCCACTCCCCGCCTTGGCTGGTATGCAAACTGGAATGGGTCCAGAGATGGGGCTACCTCACTAAGCAGATGTTTCAAAATTATTTTCTCTTAACATTTCATGGGCACTGAGGTTAATGCAACAGGTCTCAGATCATTCATCTCTTTGGGCCTGCTTTTCTTAGGCACCGGTACAATCAGAGACTGTTTCCACTGAGCAGGGATTAATCCTGTGTCTACTGACTGCTGAAACAGCATTTGAAATGGAGAGGCAAGAGAATCGGCACATGTGCGCAGCACTTTACAGCTAATGCCGTCTGGGCCTTGAGATTTGTTAATATTAATATGTATGTCTTTTAACCTCCTCAGTGTTAATTTGTATGTCACAAATTTTCATGGTTCTGACTGCATCCATTGCCAGATTCTGCTGAGTTGTGTAGTCGGTGCTGTCAAACCTACAATAAAAAGTGTTTAGTTCATCTGAGAAAGCATAGTCATCTGAAACAGTCAAGTTTTGCATTTTAGGTTTGTATCCAGTCATAATTTGCAATCCCTGCCAGGCCCTTTTAGCGTCATGGTTAAATAGTGACTGAATCTTGTTCTTATAAGTAGTCTTACAGTCCAGTATTTTCTTTTTAATGTTTTTCTGAATAGATCTGATGTCCTCCTTTGAGCCTCCAGAATACAAACAGAACAGTGTTTTTTCAGCATTTTGGATTTGAGGAGGGTGGGCAGCCTCAGGCATGTCCCGATAGAGACTGTTTGGAGTGGTTTTGAGTGATTTTGACGTGTGTCATTGTCTGGTGGAGGAGATGTAGAGTTGTCCAATGATAGTTGGAAGGTCAAGTTCTGAAGGTTGATGTGGTCAACCAGCCTTTCTGCCAATTGACTAGAATTGACTCCCAGAAATATTTTCCTCTTGGAGCTATCTTATTTCTAATTGCTGTGGCATTATGTTATGTTCTGTCAAGGCCAGTGGTGCAATGGTAATGTGTGTGACTACAAATCACAAGATTCTAGGTTTGACTCCCGGCTGACACAGTGGCCACTTTTGCACACACTCCGGGAGGACTTTTACGCTGCTCCTGCTCACCTTCCTAACTTGCACTCGCTCCCTACCTTCAGTGAGCCTTTGCGCCCACTGTCATCACAAGCCAGTCAGGGGCCATTGTGCTCCCATATGGTCTAGCATTTAGGATTACAGGATTTAGGATTTAGGAATCAGCTCTGGCTCCTGAGGTAAAGGCCTTGTTCTATCTTGCAGCATAGGCGAACGTGTTTGTTAGTGAACTTTTTTTTTATCAGATATAGGATAAGATTATTACATAATTACATTAGATGGCAGGAAAATGTCATACCAAAATGGGTTTGCCACCCATGACTTGCGTCGCTACAATGACATCATGGCGAATTGTATTAAATTCAATGGGAGGACCATGTTACACCTATGTCTCTCCACTGCCTAAACAAAAGATTGTGCCTAATTAAGGCTGCGTTTACACTGGCAGTTCAAATCCAATTTTTTGCTCCCATGTGGCACAATTCCGATGTGGTTGACGACAGTGTAAACAGAAAAAAGTCACATGGAATCTGATTTGTCCAGATCAGATCCAGGCCTCTGTCATATGTGGTCAGAAATCAGATACGTATCAGATATGTGTTGATGTGATGGCAGTCTAAACAGACAGAAAGGATGTTCCCTACCAATGCGTCTACGTCATTAATTGGGAGCTGATTGGGAGTTTTTCTACACCAACATGCAAGTTAGAAGGAGAGGTGACCTAGGCTAACTATCCATAGCCTACACACCGCAGGGGAAACAAGGACGAATTTCAGTAAAATTAACGAATCCATTTAGGAAGATATGAGTAGGGTAGCGGAGAAATGCTTTTTGTTTAATTCCCTCAAGATTCATTTATGTCTACTCCGCGATTAACAACCGTCATCTTCTCCGTTTTGACAGTGATGTTTCAGAGTGCCCCTCTCATACATGCAATGAAGCCGACATGCTTTCACTTTCAACAATGCTCGGACTTTATTTTTTCCCCTTCACTTTCTCAAGCGGTTCATTTCATTTGCTGGTTGATAGCAGGACTTTCATTTTACTGACAAAGTCATTTGATGATGAGAGAGACGGGCGGGCCGTTTGTTCAGATGGCCTATCTAGATCTGTAAACTGCTCGGGAACTCTCTCCACCTCTCAGTATAGGCTACAACGCGCTAAACTTATTTCTCTCCATTTACAGGAGATTTTACAACACTCGCGGGTGAGCCACTTTAGAAAGGCGATTGTTCGAGGGTTGTGCCTGAAGTTTGTTAAGGATTAGCTTTCTACTTAGTCGTCATCATTTTGGTGGAAATAAGCATAGATATTATTTAATGGCAGCAATAACATCCAGGTTCTGGCCACCTCTATTTTGAATGTCCCTTTGGTCAGGCGGACGTGCCTTCTACGCATGCAGGTTGTTTCAAGTGTCTGGCAAGTGTAAACATGCACATCTGATTTGGGCACTTTTGAAAGTAGATGTAAACACGCAATCCAAAAATCAGATGTGAGCAGAAAATCGGAATTGGGCACATCTGATCTGCAGTGTAAACGTAGCCTTTAGGTATGCTGAAATGGTTCAGGACACCTGGTAGACTCAGAAAAATGGTTTGCTACCCCTGATTCACGTTAGCCTGACTAATAAGCCGACTGTTGACTCCGTCACAGTCTGGAACAAAGCAATGGAAACATGTTTCTGTTTGGATATGACGTATCCTCTCACCTGGCTCTCACTTCCGCATTCAGCAGTAACAGATCGCTAGCTAATTCCAATTCATTTTGACATCGTAGCGGCAATAAGTCCTCAAGATCATGAATGTTAATGTCATGTACCAATTTTGTAAAGGTAATTCGAAAGTAGGGGGGAGAATAACGAACGTGTTCAGGCAAGTTAAGAGACTCTAAACTCTAAAGAGACTCTAAACTGTGTGCTGATTGGCTAAACCGTGCGCGATCCGAGGTAGGCGCTCTATTCCAGACTCGTACGGAGGTAAAATTCATTTTAACATAAGTATGCAGGATGGATGCTGCCAGGCTAGATTCACGTCGCCACAATAATTTAAAAACAACTGATGACATCACATTGGCGAATTACATTGAATTGAATGGGAGGACCATGTCACCCATATGTCTCTCCACTGCCTAAACAAAGGTGTGGAGGGGAGGAATTGCGAGGAGGAAGACGTAGTGAGGAGGTCGTGCGAGGAGGAAGATTTAGTGGGGAGAAGGGAGTGCGAAGAGGACAGTATGGCGAGGTGGTAGTACGAGGAAGAAGATTTAGTGGGGAGGAGGGAGTGTGAGGAGGAAGGCGTGGAGGGGAGGGATTAGTAAGACTTTATGGGGGTAGTAAGTATGTTTTATTAACAGATGTGAACATAAATAAAATAAAGGCAGACAAACAAAGTCAATTGATTATAACACACTAGCATCTGCAATGTCTTCTTTGTCTGGAGGTGTAGTAAATGACACATTTGCATTCAACTTTTGGGATGAAGTTGTGTGCCCCACTTACTTACAGACACTCCCTAACCTTACCCCTTTTCCGCTGCACCAAGAATTCTGTGATGGTCCCTAGAGTGTGCACTAGAACTTGTTTTTAAAATAAGAAGTAGGCAACTGCCTCTAACAAATCACACTTGGATCATTGAGTAGATACGACAACCCTTTCCTACCTTTAAATGAGTAATACTGATATCTAATCTGTAAATAATAATATCAATATCTTCTGAATTACATTTTTACTTCTGATCCAACTTTCTTTTTCAATCAATCAACTTATTCCTTTCAATCATTTCGTCTAGATGGTTACGTTCAATCAAGATCCACAATTGTCATTGTCAGAGATCTTGATTTTTTTATTAGCAGATATCCTGACTTTTTTTTTGTGAATCCGGATACCGCCCTGTGTCGGCATCATCTTCTACTTGTGAAGACCGCCCTGTGATATCCATCTTTCCTTTGTTGCCATCATCCCCCCTTGCATTTCTGTGGCTGAACTCCCTGCAACCAACCTAGTATTTAGACTGTCTCAGAACAAGCACAGGCTCTCCTTGTAGTACGGGTTACAGTTGCAAAAAAAAATTAACTGGCCAAGTAAGAGGTCAAGCTGTGTAAGGCTAAGTGTAAATTTACTTCAGACCATCTGTCAGGGTAACAGGGGAAACAGTAGAGAATTGGTAAGGGATGATAAATTTGTAAACGATGCAATGAATGTAACTGTGGAAATCTCACCTCCAGAGGAAGATAACATTCAGTCAAGACCTAAGGAGGACTATTTTATTACAGACAGTACTTCAAAAACTTCACCAAGCAGGCAAGTAGATTGTGTAAGTACACAGATAGGCCTATCCTTGTAAAACGTTTAATACTTGTCAGTAAAGACATTCCAAGTCTCCTGTGTGGTTGAGAATATTACATTGGTGTCAGACACCGAACCACGCTAATGTAATGGACCCAGAGGAAGACGGCCTTTTCAGGGCCTGGGCTCTGGAAAGACACACAGCCATGCAGGCTGTGGGAGTGAAGCTCACCCCGACTCAACGGCGGAAAAGACGGCGACTACTCCTGAACGAAGTATGGAGGTGCAGGAAGGACGATACGGCGTGCTGGGAAGAAAAGCCGGAGGAGGAGCAGGCCCAGGATAGCGGAGAGATTGGGAACGGCGGTTTCCCCCACTGGCAGAGGAAAGGATAGCGACGAGGTGGCGGGAACTCCAGAAGAAGAAGAGCCCATGCCGCCGCCAAACGTTTAATATTTGTGTCAATAAAGACCGGTGGCAAACATTCTAAGTCTCCTGTGTGACTAAGAACGTTACAGTATTATGGTCCAATGCCTCTACATAAACTTTTTAACAATTTTCTACCCGTAATTCCCCTTTGGAGTGACCTCATGTCAGGCAATCTTTCCTGATTTTCCCCCAAATATCCAATACATCACGCAACACAAAAAAATCTATATCAATTTCCGAAGTTACACTCAAAAATACCAAGCACTTACAGTTTAACAGCAAGAAAAATAAATGCATTGACGAGCCAGGGAGAGGGAAGTGGGGATAACGCTCTTCATTTACAGTGGTGAATAATGATTCAGAGATCAGTGGATATACCGCATGACCAATCGTCTCCATAATTTCCCTGAAGTCACCTCTGACGAAGTGAATGAATACTATCAAGAGCAATCGTCTAGAGGAAGGGATAAATGAGGTTAGTTAGCCTATGCCCGTCAACATTTCAGTACGTTAGCCTTCTTGTTATATCTGTGTGTGAGAAATAAAATCTATCTTGAATCTTACATCTTGAAGTTATTTTGGAAAAAGGTAGCATGCAGTATATTTATTATAGATGAGTGTGTTTGAATTCCATTGACACAGCGTTGCTTTCATATATTGATAGCTTTTAGCTTATGTCAGATCACAGAATGCAAAATATTATTGCAAAACATTTGTATAGTCACTGGTAGGAATACAAAGGCCTATTAATTTAATCATCGGATCTGACTACTAAACGAGTCCCAAATGAACATTAGGCATACCTAAAGTAATGCTAAGTATCAAGTAAGGTCGCAAGTCATTTAAGCTCCAGGCTACCGAAGAATGGGGGAGACAGGGGAGATTTGGCTTGGTGGCTGTCCAGCTACCAATGGTAATGCATTTTGCTGTATGGTGTAATAATCTATCCCTTTAACTGCAGTGTCAGGTAGTTAATTTGGAAGTGACAGTTTGGGCGAACTACTGCTGTAGCCAGGATTGGGGAAAGTGTCTTCCTTGCACTAAGATCCAGTCCCATTACTCTTCCCTAAAGGGCTGTTCACATACGTCGTTACTAGTTCATCACCTCTAGCTAGCTTGCTAGGAAACACTCTCTCGTTATCACGGTATCTATCTGTTTATTGGTCACTGCTCGGAGAGGAGCATGTTACAAGTTATAATCACACACCTGTGCATACCGTTACGTTTACATTGCTTACAGTTCACTCATTCAATTTGTTTCCCATACAGTATAATGTGAACCACAGTTTGCAAAAACAAGACATATTAAAAATTATTTTATCTCCGTACCCGCCCACATCGCCTCGCCAGTAGCTACTCGCCTCAAACTCATTGACAACATGTTGTCACTCCTAGCTTAACAACGAGCGAGTAACGATGTATGTGTACGCGGCTTAACACTAGCACTTGTTTTCAAGTGCCCTCCAAGATGAGACACCCCTCGATTGTGTAGTGTGAAGTGCAGCTCTTCCCCTTATAAATGGGACAGCACTTCGCGTTGAAACGTCTTCACCTGGTTTACGCGTCTATCGTTAACCCCGCAGTCAGACTAGAGACAAGCGACTTGGGCTACGTGACCGGTTTCTATTCAATGTCAATGACAGCAAGCGACCAGCGATAAGTCGCCCGGTGGGCGGGCCCAGAATAGACTTCAAGGCTATTATGCAAATGAGCCAATGTGAGTGAAGCCGAGGTAGTCTGAACGAAAGGGACAATGAAAATCTAGGGTATTTCGTCCGGACGTGCCTACGTCACCACAGTGATGCGCGTCCTCGTTGCCGAAGTGGTGAGATGGGCACGAGACTACCAAGACGAGTTGGCGGCATAGTTTTCACCAGAAGATTCTGTGAAGTGTTTTTATCACTGATAATTGAAATATAAATAAAATGTATAGTTTATGTGAATATGTTAGTGATGAATTTCAGCAAAACGGTCTGTAATTAACCCTAGCCTAAGCCTATCAATCGCATATCAAATATCCTATGCAAAATATTGGCTCGTTGACATTATGGATAAGGCCAGTTAGCTTAGGTCGGCTGAGCAGCTTTCTCAGGGCACAATGTTTGTCCAGATTACTGGTTAAACTAACTTCCAGACCCAGCTGGTTTTAGTTGTGTTCACTTAACTGTCACCTGAAACGAACAAGATATGACGAAGTCCAAAAATAAGGATTATTTTGATGTCAAAAGGTAGGCTTGATGTGGTTAAACTTGATGAGGCCATGGGATGAGCTAGCTGTCATTTATTTGATGTTTGTATTGCTATTTTTTTATTTTTTTGCATCCTTTGGTATAATAGGCCTATCTGTGATTTATTGTACGTACAACCAACATGCAGTGGTACTTTGATACCTTTCCAGACAGCAATAACTACAGCAAAGACCGCTTAGCTTAGCAGAATGTGAGGAGGGCAGAGGGAAGAGTGTAATTTCTATGGGAAAGAGTTAGCCTGGGAAATGATCTTTGTGGCTACTACACAAAGTAGGCTAGTGGATAACAAAATCATGTTTTCTCCGAAGTTTCGTTTTTTGGGAAACTTTGTGGCTCTTAGGTTGTTAGGCTACATGAATCATTATGTTAAGTGGCTCCATATCAGAATACACACCCATCCAGAGCCATTTGACTTCTTGGTTTTGGATAATGTAGGCTACTTCAGGTAATGTAGTCAATTCACAGTATACACTGCCTTATTTTAACAAATTCGTGGAGTCAAATTTGCAGAAGTGCCATATTTAAACACACTAACAGGACTATTGAAAAGCCATAATAATGCATTAGGTTTGGGGACTCCATTCTTTGCTGAAGCTCGCTCCTCAGTTGCTATTGGCAACACTAAACAACTAAAGTGCGCTAGTTACAACAGTTTGCTTTCTTTACACCATAAGTGTCTCTGTTTACACTTACAGTACGATCAAACAGTTTTTAAAAAATAAACAAATATCCTATTGTAAAAAAAACGTAAGTCATTAATTCAAAACGTATGTTTGCCCGTGTTAAGTCTGGTACGATGTAGAACTACGTCTGTAAGATCATGCCTTTAGAGTTGCAGAACCTTTCGGAAACGAGGACGCGCATCACTGTGGTGACGTAGGCACGTAACACCGCCTCCGGATGAAATACCCTAGATTTTCATTGTCCCCTGAACGAAACCAAATCCCGTATCCAAGATGGCGGCGCTAATGACGATGATCAGCAGTAGCACTTCATGTGATTAGCGAATAATTTGGATTCGAACAACAAAACACTTAATGCCTCTTCTGTGCTTTCAACTAATTCAACTCTCGCTACTTTGTCCTACTGAAAGTCTCCACGTACTGCACGAACCAAAATACTTGTCACCATTTTTGACCTGCACTCATAGGCTAAAATGGACTACACATTTCTTGGATAAAATTCTTTACACCGGTAATGCACTAGTTAGGGAAAAGTACAGAAATGTGAAGGGGGAGAAGGATATAGGGTAATTTTTGTCTCAAAAATATTTGTAAATGCACAGGGGGTTATCTACGAAGAGGTAATGGTTTGCAAATGTGTTCAGATATCCACGTTGCTAACTGTATGTTCAGACTGCAAGCGATAAATTGCCACAAGTTGTCAAATACTCCCAAAAAACTTTTGAGCACAGCAATAAAAACGGCAAAGTTGCCTAAGACGTTAGCATTCGAACCTTTGATCCTGCTTCTCTGCAAGAGTCACACAGGTATATTGGCATTCTGATTGGTAGTCCCCAAACCGCATCATAGCTCACTACATAAAGTTAACCAAAGTTTAACTTTACTTTTTTGACAGTTTTGTTGCCCACCACACCTGCCTCTTTCACCGCCAAAACCGTCCGTCCCCATACAAAGTCAATTACCTTCGTCGCCCGTGTTGCCCGAATCGCTCTTAGTCTGAACGCACAGTAACTTTTCCCTGCAAGGACCTTTAGTATCGACCCTTCCGGTTACATGCCGCCATTCCGACATACCGCCACCCCGACATTAACGTCTAATTGTCTGAGTGGCGGTATTTCCAATTATAGCAAACGTCCCTGC
>JAODXP020009797.1:12500-14951 GCA_027497455.2 Sardinella longiceps | reverse complement strand
GTAGTGGGCTTGAGTGTACCAGCTCCCCTTTGATGGGGTGACTCTTTGAAGGCCATGTCCCTGGTGCCTCTGCCCTGCGGCGAGGTTCTTTAAACTGAAGAGAGTGCCACCCCTTCCCCTCCCCTCCCCACCCCACCCCACCACACCACACCTCACCCCACCCCACCACCCACCTCTCCCCCTCCACCACTGATGCCACCCTGGAGCTGCAAGCGAGAGGGAGGCCTGCCTGGCGCACTGGCTCACGTTCACGTTCACACACACACACACACACACACACTGGCGCACTGGCTCAAATGGCAAAGGCTCTTCAGACAGAGTGCATCCATCCAACCTGCCCTTCCATCCAGTGGATCAGTAGTAGGCATCACGCCAAGGAGGTGGTGGTGGTGGTGGTGGATCCCCAGGTGGTCTCATTCATGCTCTGCCTGGGAAGACTAAGAGGGGCCAAGGCTGGAAGCATGGGGCAAAGCAGGTTGACTGCCATCCTATCCTTCGTAGAGAGAGCCAGGCAGGCATGGACTGGCCATAGGGCAATGGTCGGTGGGCCGACGGTCATTTTTGGGCCGGGGCTGTTATAATTTACTCATTTTATATATAAAATCATGGTGGGCCACCATGGTCAAAAATGCCTGGGCCATATTTTGGTCCCAGTCCAGCCCGGGAGCCAGGTAATACCTCTTTCAGACTGCACATGTCTGTTGATGGACGAGGGGGGAGCCAATTTTGATTGGTTGATGGATCTGTTTCTATACCTGAAAAGTTGAACACTTCAACTTTTTGAACGGATGGATGAATGGACGGACCCAAAATGCATTGCAAAAAGCCAAGTCAATGGGATATCCGTGTCTGACGGAGGGGGGTTGATATGATCGGTTTCTACCTGAAAAGTTGAACTTTTTTAACGAATGAATGGACGTACCCAAAATGCATTGCAAAAAGCCAAGTCAATGGGATCCGTGGAAGGACGTGTGCAGTCTTTAACAGGCATAAATGCCAGAGTTGCAGGGGGGAACTGGATTGTCAGTAACGTGTTGTCAGTACAGCTGAACTGTCAGGCAAGGCATCTGGCATCTCCTTAGGTAAGCCATAGGAAGTCTAGAAGTGGATACACTATTTATTTCCTTATGTAACGCCCCCATGCCCCTATGACAGGCATGCACTAAATAAGATTTTGGGTGTAAACCTTATGGGCGTCCTGAATTCGTAATAAAACGTGATATTACAATATATGTTAATATCTGTGGGTTTTCAATAACACTGTGCCCTTATTTAGCTTTAAATTGTTGCAATGCAATGTAAATAAACCTTGTCTCAAACAAAACACTTCAATTACTTTTTAAATAAAAATATTTCTTTTACTTAAATGTTTCCTTTTTAAATAAAATACCTCTTTGCAAATAGAAATCAAATGAAATGAAATTACAAAATATCAAAACATGAAATAATCCCCTTTTTGTTAAACACAATAGGCTCCTTGAACCTCAAAATTCAAAATAATACCTATAGCCCTATAGCCGGCAGCTAAATTTCAAATACCAGTCAAGTGTGTTGCAGGCCTGGTGCGTTGCTTGCGATCGTAGTAGCCAGGAAACGATAGTGGCTCCTTCACTCACACGAGCAAAAAAGAAAATGCACTCAGGTGGCCACGCGCTAGCCATGCGCGCTCAGCATGGTCTGCATCCACTCCCAAACTCATGGACAAGAAAACAGATGAAACGATGAATCGCGAAGTGCTGGAAAATCTCCTTTGCCAATGTCCCTTTAGGTATACTTGAAGACAACTTGTGCTCCTCGTGTAGACGAACTTTGGTCCAAGTACAGTCCCAAATGAACTAGCTTTCACACGCTATAACATAGCTATGACTCGGCAGCAATGGCGGACAGCCAAACGGTGACTCCTCTCCGGAGAAATTGTTCTAAAACAGTCCGTCACTAAACATAACACTCTTAAGAGTTCACGGGTTGTGTACTCACAGTATTACATTCTCTTAAATGCAGGAATAAGTTAGCTACACATTCCTAAACTTTACTTTCGGTTTACTACAACCTGCAGCAACTTCATGCGTTTACATGCGTCCATCTTGTCTTCCTTCTCCTCCTCTCAACTCTAAACTCACGTTCACTTCCTGCGAACTCCTGACCTTCAACTCACTTCTGATTGGTTTAGAAATTTAACATAAAGTAAAATACATATTTCAATTTCGTTTTCTTACCAACATGAAATACAATATTCTTACAGCATTGTCGGAATGATTACAATAATTCTTATAGAAAACAAAAATACATTTACCTTCATGTAAATGACAAACTCAAAGTGCATCATACACTTCAAATATGCATGAAAATAAGATAAGCACATTTAAATGCTTTAACCCTTTTTAAACTCTTTATTTATTCCACTCATGAACTTCTTGTATTTATGCTATTTATTAAACTTAACCCCTTAAT
>JAODXP020009796.1:12500-15087 GCA_027497455.2 Sardinella longiceps | reverse complement strand
TGTGTGTGTGTGTGTGTGTGTGTGCGTGGGAGGGCTCGGGATTATTTGGGCTAATTAAATTGTGATCCTAATGGCTGAGTTCACCAAAGCTTATGGCATCGGAATTACTTTCAGCCACCCACACAATGTCAATAAACACACACACACACACACACACACACACACACACACACACACACACACACACACACACACACACACACACACACACACACACACACACAAATAAGTCTTACTAAGATATCTTACATATACTGTCTAATTGAATATTATTGGTGGAAGATGGGTTTTTAACTTGCTGTGGTTTATAGGTAACATCAATTCTATTGTATTGGATCCAGCAGTAGTTGTGTATGCCCTAAAGTGTGTGTGTGTCTGTGTGTGTGTGTGTGTGTGTGTGTGTGTGTGTGTGTGTGTGTGTGTGTGTGTGTGTGTGTGTGTGTGTTGTGTGTGTGTGTAAATGAGCTCATTTTAGTTCATAGTGGAGTCAACTCATCCTTTATGTCCCAAAGTATGTGCTGCCTGCAGGGTAGCCCTGCAAAGGATACACACACACACACACACACACACACACACACACACACACACACACACACACACACGCAAACACACACAGGCACAGATAGAGAAAGAGAAAGAGAAAGAGAGAGAGAGAGAAAGAGAGAGAGAGAGAGAGAGAGAGAGTCATAAAATGGGTCAGGTCTCATGCCTATGATGTAGGAAGTTATTAGCTCTATATAACATAAGCACAGTAAGTTAGTTGTTTTTCTCTGTGTGTGTGTGTGTGTGTGTGTGTGTGTGTGTGTGTGTGTGTGTGTGTGTGTGTGTGTGTGATAACTTCTGCTGTAATGTAATTGCTATGGTGTCTCTGTGGTTTGTATGGGCGTGTAATGTAATTTTTATGCTTTGTGAGTGTATGCTGTGTGTGTGTGTGTGTGTGTGTGTGTGTGTGTGTGTGTGTGTGTGTGTGTGTGTGTGTGTGTGTGTGTGTGTGTGAGTGTGTATTTGTGGAAGTTGTTAAAGATGAAATAAGTACCTGCATATGCGTTGGCTGTGTTGGGGCAACTTGGGACAGCAGATTAATTTAATGCCTCTGTGTGTGTGTGTGTGTGTGTGTGTGTGTGTGTGTGTGTGTGTGTGTGTGTGTGTGTGTGTGTGTGTGTGTGTGTGTGTGTGTGTGTGTGTGCAGCTCCTCTCTGAGAGCCAGGTGAACATGGTGAAGGTGGTGAACTCTGTGAGCGATGCTCTGAACTCCATGCAGAAGGAAACAGGCGGACTGAAGTCGCGTGTCAAAGCTGACCTGCAGAGGGCGCCGGTGAGAGGGACACGCCTCAAGGGATGCGCTAATGGTGAGAGACACACCGCACACCGCACACCGTCTTTCTCTCTGTCTGCCTGTATGTCTGTCTGTATGTCTGACCATATATCTATCTCTCTCACAGCCTATATGTCCGTCTGTTTACCTTTCTCTACGGCAATATATCTGTCCCTCT
Source organism: Sardinella longiceps (assembly GCA_027497455.2). Taxonomy (NCBI): domain Eukaryota; kingdom Metazoa; phylum Chordata; class Actinopteri; order Clupeiformes; family Clupeidae; genus Sardinella; species Sardinella longiceps. Next base: position 13,594 of record JAODXP020009796.1, on the reverse strand, counting down.
GTCTGTCTGCCTGTCTGTCTGTCTGTCTGTCTGTCTGTCTGTTAACCTCTCTGTCTGTCTTTCTGTGTGTATGTCTGACCATATATCTATCTCTCTCACAGCCTATATGTCCGTCTGTTTACCTTTCTCTCCGCTTAATTTCTGTCCCCCTGTCTGTCTGTCTGTCTGCCTGCCTGTTAAGCTCTGTATGTGTCTGTCTGTCTGTCTGTCTGTCTGTCTGTTAACCTTTCTGTCTGTCTTTCTGTGTGTATGTCTGACCATATATCTATCTCTCTCACAGCCTATATGTCCGTCTGTTTACCTTTCTCTCCGCTTATATTTCTGTCCCTCTGTCTGCCTGCCTGCCTGTCTGTCTGTCTGTCTTTCTGTTAACCTCTCTGTCTGTCTTTCTGTGTGTATGTCTGACCATATATCTATCTCTCTCACAGCCTATATGTCCGTCTGTTTACCTTTCTCTCCGCCTATATTTGTCCCTCTGTCTGGCTGTCTGGCTGCCTGTTAACCTCTGTGTATGTCTGAATGTCTGTCTGTCTGTCTGTCTGTCTGTCTGACAATATCAGATCTGCTCCTCTGATTCTCGGTAGCTCATTTTTTTGATGGATGGATTAAACACTTTTTATTCACTGCTTTCAACGATAAAATATGGAGGTTATAAAATATGCAAGTTTATTTTTGATTGACTTTGAGATTGTCCAGTCACATCTTCCTTTTCCCCAGTCCCAGAGTCATATAGGCAAACATGACAGTCTATATTATTGTGATATAGGCACACATTCATAGAAGACACTGTTTATTACAGTCAATTAGCCACACATACTGTAACAGTGCTTATTACAGTGGTACAGGTACACATCTTTATTACAGTCATGGAGACAAACATGACAGTCTTTATTACAATGATACAGACACACATTCATACAAGACACTGTTTATTACAATGATACAGACACACATTCATACAAGACACTGTTTATTACAATGATACAGACACACATTCAAACAAGACACTATTTATGAGTCATAGAGACACATTCATACATAAACATGATTGCAGATTAGTTTGCATGATTGTAGTTCATCTCCACTGATCTCGC
>JAODXP020009794.1:0-14568 GCA_027497455.2 Sardinella longiceps | reverse complement strand
CCTTCTTGCTCTCACGCATAGTTCTAATATACTGTACTACTGTGCAAATATACTTTTATCTTGTAATATACTGATATATGTATTACTGTGTGTACTGGGCAAGGTGGTGCCTTGGTGTTACGGCATAGAGACAAACTGAAATATAGTTTCGTTCGACTAAATCACAAACACCAAAATCAAACCAATAAACAACTCACTTGTAACATTACATTACATTTACATTTACATTTATGCATTTAGCAGATGCTTTTGTCCAAAGCGACTTACAAAAAGAGGGATAACAATCAAACTGCAACACAATACAAGTAAATGCCTACTGGGAGTGTCATTTGCTAATAGGAGAGCAAGTGAGCAAAGAAAGTGAGCAAAGAAAGTCAGATGTGTTGAAGTCAGTCCCCAGCCATGTATAAATGCTGAATGGATTGAAATGTCTGAGTGTGATGCTGCACACTCAAAATTAAAGTGGAGTGGGAGAGGATCATGGACCTTTTTCACCACGTCACTATGAGGCACTAGGGCTTGGGTGGTAAAACTTCCCCAGAAGTAGCTTCTGGGGATGGGATGCCCCTCATCTGCCCAACTTTCCACCTGACCAACAGTAAGAGAGGGGACCAGCAGTAAATTTTCTGTCCGACATATGTGAGAAATTATTAATTATTATATTTATAAAGCGAAGGGAGTTTTTCCTTGCCCCTGTTTCTGGATGCTTCCCGTACTGTCTGTAAAGCGCCGCGAGACAATGCACTGTATTTGAGCGATCTACAAATAAAATTGAATTGAATTAAATTAACATTTCGTCTGCATTTCCTCTAGTTTACCACCCTAGCCTCGTTTTCGTTCGGAATATGGTGGCCAGGTGAAAAAGGTGGATTGACAGAGAGGCCCTGCCCATGGGTGTGGCTTATCAGCAATGGGCCTATTTCACAGCAGCCATTGGCCAAACAGTGTCAAGATAAGTACAGTTGCTACTAATGACAGCCAATAGGATTCAGATTCAGTGTAGCAAGCAGAATTCGATCCTTAATGGATGTAATAAAGATATAAGTAACAGCAAAGAACTTTTAGTAATGGAGAATGTGCACTCCAAGAATATATATGGGTGGTACTGCAACAACAGAGGGCGCAAGCGGGTAAATGAAGAATGAATGAGCTACACTCCCTAAATGCTGTGTTTCTTTAGATATAACTTTTTCTCTTATAAATTCATTCATCAATTCATTCATCCATACAACGCAGGAGACATTGTCTTCACAATCAGTCTTCTTATAGCCTATGTATTATTATTAATTTTTATATGTTTATGTCCGAAGTGGGTATAGTTTCCCAAGTCTGCTCTTTGAGAATGACTTCCTGAAGTGATTTAGCCATCATGTAATGGAAACAAATAAACAAACAAAAAAAAACAAATAAACAAAAAGGATGTTTTTAGTGCTACTAAATCCAATATAAAATGGCTGCAGGGATCAATCTCAATATGAAAGACTCAACTGAGACAGATTATATCAATGGAACTGTCTAGGTAGCAAATCATAGTTAAGAATTAAGTAAGTACGCATCTTAGATGAGCTTTAAAACCAAAGGAGACACCTGTCACGTCTGTCTCCATTTCTGTTGTAAATATCCCACACATACAATGAAATATAAATGCAGGATCAAAGCTCTTTCACTTTTACCAGATGGAGATGGTAGATGAGTAAGTGACTCAGTCTACTGATAATAAGGCTTTGCTTTGCAGCGTCTCGCAATCAATACTTAATCTCATGGAAGGTGATCAGGAGTCATTTTGCTCCCATTTGGGTCCTCGCTACTAATACCGCAAGTTTCTCTCTCTCTCTCTCTCTCTCTCTTTTCCTCTGTTACAACCTTTTTCTCTTTCCTCTCACACTGTCTTTCTCTCTCTCTCTCTCTCTTTCTATCTTTTTCCACCCTCTTCCTCCCACACCTCACAACCTTTTTCTCTTTCTTTTATCTTACTGCCCTCAATCTCTCTCTATCCTTCTCTTTCCCTCTCTTACACTATATCCTTTTCTCTCTCCTATCTTACTTTTCTTTCTATCTACTTTCTATCTTACAACTATCTAGTATCCTATTTTTCCCTTCCTCATGGCGAAGGCTTTGTTTTGCATTTGCCCACATTCTATCTGCCCAACATTCTGGCACACTTATTCTACTCTTCACTCTCCCATTGGCAGATCATTCTTTTTATAGCCGTGAGTGTTTTGACGGCATGCCTGAGCTTTCTGTATGACACAGCTTTGAAGAAAAGTTGCCGGGTCCTGCCAAGCCTAACCCCAAACACACACAAACCCCACACACACACCTTTTTCTTTCTTTCTTTCTTTTTTTTTTTTTTTTTTTTTGGGGGGGGGGGGGGGTGTTTACAGCATGTACTGTATGTTTGACCTCCTGGAGGCTCACACCAAATGCTGAGAAAGAGCTACTATCTCTCCATCTTATTGGGTTGTTTGGCACTGAACTCTGGCTAACACACCACTCCACACACTCTCACTCTCTCTCTCTCTCTCTCTCTCTCTCTCTCTCTCTCTCTCTCTCTCTCTCTCTCACACACACACACACACACACTCACAGTGATTTTGCTTGTTGCCTGCTATGAACAGATTGGGTCAGCTGTGTAGGTTCACACTGTGAGGAGTAGAGTCAGAGGTTAAAAATTGGATTCCTGTTTTGAGGTTGGTGGTGAATGCCTGACCCTCTCAGGACAGGGTGTTGAAGGCAGAAAGGTAAAAAACATGAATCCTTTATTTTATATATTTAGATATTTATTTATTTATTTAAACATACCTGGTGCAGTACAGAGTCCTCCACACACTGATGTGGTGGCGCTGATATAATACAGTAGCTTGAAAGGAATCCACACTGACCATTACGCAAGCAAAAATATTTATTAAAGGTTAAGAAAGTACAACGTTTCAGTCTTAGACCTTCATCAAGTAAATTACCTAAGACCGAAACGTTGTAATTTCTTACATTTTTTAAGTGTTCGTTTCGATCTTAGACCTTCATCAGGTAAGACCGAAACGTTGTAATTTCTTAACCTTTAATAAATAGTTTGCTTGCGTAATGGTCAGTGTGCAGGATTCCTTTCAAGCTACTAATCTATGACCATACGGTCTTCTCCAACGTACCCAACCGAGAAAAAGAGGTGTGCAAGAAGTTTTTCATCACTGCTGATATAATACAGCATTCTACATGTAGCAGTTAGACTGTCTGGGGTCCATGAGGTCAATCGGACAGGAAAAAAGTTATCCAATCATTTTGAGCATCCCGTCGAAATGACTGACTGAAGATACTCAAACTCAACAGGCCCTCTACCCTCTGTGCCATAGACATCATGGAAGTGGGGCTTCTGGGGAAAATCTGAAGAAACGTGAATTCAAAAGTCTCCTTGCTATTGGTGTTTATCATCCGCCTTTATCTTCTGCTGCTGAGACCTACAGTACGTGTGTCGAGGGAGGTCCTGGAATCGTTTCGTTTGAATGAAGGACCAGGTAGGTCTTCGGTATTTTTTGCTCTCAACGGTGTCTTCCAGGCAGCGCTGCCTTCAGGGCACTATTCCCCTCAGTTTAGGGTTAGGATGAGGGTTGAGGGGGTTAGGGTTAGTAATAGGGTAAAGTTAGTGACTTTTAGGCTATGCTACCTGGATGGTGGCGTTGGGGGCAAAAAACATCATTGAGCGGGTATAAATTAGCCTGATTGCCATCGACTTTCAAAGCTCTACGAGACTTTGGTCTGACCAAGAGTCCGTATAACAAAGTTTCTCAAAACGCATGGTTGATCCGCCTCCCTGAAATGCCTCGGTTTGCTACTGGTCGATGTTAGAAAATGCTGTGCCGAAGCCAAACCAATCACACCACTCTTTCCTCTGACGTATGTGACGCGAAGGGAATTGCTTGAACAGGACTGAGAGCCGTTGGAGCTGCTCAAAGTTGATTAGTTCCCGAAAAAGTGGGTGGAGATCCCGCTGTAGCGGGATCAGGGAATGTACTTGAACGAGGTCGTGGCCCTGCTGTGTGTAGCTGAGCCGAAGGCGTTGCGTCACCAGTAGGGCGGAGCCCGGCTAGGAATAAATGGGATTTGGCTGAAATGTGTTACAGTATATACTGTAACTAAAACTGACTTACCTAGATTGCATAAGGTTCTCTAGTTATTCCTCTTTCTCTGTGTCTTCTTTCTTTTAAACAGTTTTAATCACTTGTGAAATTACCCTCTTATTCTAAGTTGGTCTTTTGTAATGCATTTTTTTTTTATCTCTATGTGCCTTTAAGTGTTCATTTGTAAATGGTGCTATATGAATAAGTCTTCCTGGCCTGACTTTCCTACTGAGTAAACTTTGTGTTGCAGGCAGATGGGAGTTCATTTGCATTCAGTGCAGTGCAACAGCAGGCTGATTGGCTTCCCTATGAGGGAGGGGTGGATGGATGCAAAAGTATTCATCCAAAGTAGCAAAGATAAACCTTTAAAGAAAAGAGCCTCTGAAGGAGAAGGAGATGGGGTCTCTTTCTGTGTGTGTGTGTGTGTGTGTGTGTGTGTGTGTGTGTGTGTTGTAAGACGGTGGGGTATGTGACAACACAGCCAGAAAACACACACCACACTTGGCTTGTTGGCTACGACTCACTGTGTGTGTTTGTGTGTGTCTGTGTGTGTGTGTGTGTGTGTGTGTGTGTGTGTGTGTGTGTGTGTGTGTTATAAGAAGGTGAGATATGTGACAACACAGGCAGAACACACACCACATTTGGCTTGTTGGCTACTCACTGTGTGTATGTTGCAAGGAGGCAGCATATTTGTGTGTGTGTGTGTGTGTGTGTGTGTGTGTGTGTGTGTGTGTGTGTGTGTGTTGCAAGAAGGTGAGATATGTAACAACACAGGCAGAACACACTCCACATTTGGCTTGTTGGCTACGACTCACTGTGTGAAGGCAGCATATTTATTTGTGTGTGTGTGTGTGTGTGTGTGTGTGTGTCCTCCCAGAGGACAGCAAGTGTGTTGCCTGCTGAAGATAAAGCCAGAGGACTAAGGCCTGTCTGACCCCTTGCCTCTTGCCACTGCTTGATTGAGCCTGGCAACTGACCTTTGGTGGCACAGCCCAATGAAGACCAAATTGCCTTTGTTGTCTCGGCAATGATGTGTACGTGTAAGTGAACAATGACAACATACGTGCAAGCAAGCACACGCACACACACACACACACACACACACCACACACACACAAACAAACAAACACTTTTCATTTCTCTTTCACTCTCTTTTTCACTGCCTCTCTATTACACTCTCTTTCTCTGTCACACACACACACATACACACTTACTTTTCATTTCTCTTTCACTCTTTTCCCTGCCCCCCCCCTCTCTCTCTCTCTCTCTCTCTCTCTCTCTCTCTCTCACACACACACACACACACACACACACACACACACACACACACACACACACACACACACACACACACACACACACTGTCATAGTATTCAGGCAATATATGTGGTCTTAAGCATCCATTTTTCTTTTACTATGTTGTTTCTGTTGATCTGCCATCCAACACATTAGTGAGGCCAGCGTGTTCTGCAACTGTGCTAACTGGGCACTTTTCCTCTGCGGAGAGAATTTAATTTCAATCTCAAACTCATTTGGGTTTAATGAAAAAACAAAACATGTTCTGCCTCCTACCACTCTTTCCGCCAGTGGAAAATAAGGTATTAAATGGGGGAAAAAAATAAAATCAGCTGTCACAATAAATTATTCATCATTTAGGCAAAAGTCGATACACATTCCGCATTCCGCACAGCGATCTGATTTACAACGACAATACAGATTTATATGGAAATATTAAAGAAAATGCATCTTAAGTAAGATTTGATGAAACCCTTCCAGTGTAATGAGAATGATTCAGGCATTGTTCCTCATCAGTGGGGGGATGTAGGCGCCCGCCCATTCATCATTTTGCATCGCTATTAAGACCAAACAGGCACAGGGCCTGGAAATGAGCCAGAGTCCATGAATCATGCGGAGAAATAGCTCAAGGATCGGCCGCCAGAGGAGGGAACGGCTGCCTTAAACGGAATATATTTACATCTGATGGAAATGTCAGGTGTCTGCAGAATACTGATGGAGGAAGTAGGATTTACCTCCTGTTTGTGTGTTTTACGGAGTTTAGAACCCTGTGGTCAGGCTGCTGAAACTAGTAATGTAAAGACCAACACATCCTCCCAAGAATTATTACAAAAAAGTTTGTTTTGTGGCTTCTTTTTTGTCCAAAATGACATAGACAGCACACACTAGATTGTCTTTAAAGGAGAAATACAGTGTGAATCAGTCAATAGCCCTGTTGTTCTGGGTACCTAAATGCTGTCTTTTAGAAAAAGAATGAGAAAATTTGGTGCTACATGGACTGAAAAACAAACCGATTACTAATACTGACCTGATCTCTCTTTTGTCCTGGGAGGGTGGGTGTATGGTTTGTCTATTGTGTTCTTGTCTATTGTAATGTCTTTGTACTTGTATCAGATGCAATGAAAACGGCACAGAACAATTTTCCAAAAGGACAATAAACAATTTATCTATCTATCTATCTATCTATCTATCTATCTATCTATCTATCTATCTATCTATCTATCTACTGTATCTATCTATCTATCTAATGGGGCATAATGAAATGAAACTGAAAGCAAGTTGTTATGCCCATTCACTTAGTGTTGAGTTGCCGGTCCACAGCTCAGTGTATGTTGTATCAAATTTTATTATTTGTTTTCTTGCCTACAGCACTTGTTGAGCTTGATCAACAGGGCTACGAATTGATAGCCAGGCGAAGGCCACTTACTGGTTCCGCTCTTTTCATTTCATTCCACCAGATAGTCAGGAAGAGCATAATGTGTGTTGTTTTCTCCGACAGAGAGAGAAATGGAAGCCACAGTATTGCGCCCGGACATTAGCCTGGCGAATGCCAAACTAAAAATCACAAGTGATATTTAGTCTGGAGACCTACCTATTGCATCTCTCGTAGCGGAAGCATCGTTAATGATTGTCCAGAGGTGTTTATTGGGCGCTACGCATGTCTATCATAGCGTCTGTACATACCACGGAGCCAATACCAGAGCCACCACGTGGCGTAAAATGCAATCGAGGGCTGTACTAGTCCCATTTTGTTCTGTGATTGGCTACCGAAAGTAAGCGAGAAAAACGGCCATGGTCACCATGCTGCTTTGCAGAATGAAATGAAATAAGCGCGCAAAGAAGCATGGGAACTCCCAGGCTACCCGGACATCACAAACCTCCAGTCAAGATAACAAAAAAATTTAACATACGATTGATATGAATATTAGCTAAATGTTTCAAAACATTGCATAGCACATAGCACCATCTAGAGAGGAAACGATTGCCAATAGAGATGCTCAGATACTTTGCATGAAGTGAAACTATGTGAAAGCAAATGATCAAATCAGGCTAATGAATTGATTTTACACTGGCTTTCTCCTTTCAACTATTTTACTAAAGGAAAAGTACTTTATGTATGGGTGTAGCGTAACATCGCACAGCAATTTGTTTGGATTGACATACAACATACGCAAAGCAAAGGGTTCTAAGAGATGAAAGAGTGTGTAATGAATTGAGGTCGAAAGTCAAGACGAGTGGGAAAGGGTCTGGATTAGCCATAAGGAGTAGAGTGAAGGAAAGAAAGGACAAGATAACTGAGGCAGACTGAGGAGCAAGCGGAAAAGAGAGAAATATTAGGCCACTGGAAAATAGAGCAGAGTGACAGAGAAATAAGGGAGGAGAGAGAGAGATGAGTAGAAAGAGACAGAGAGAAATGAATAGAGGAGGGGAAAGAGAGCGTGTGTGTGTGTGTGTGTGTGTGTGTGTGTGTTTGTCAGGACAGGGAGAGGACAGCGTAAGCTCTTAGGCTGTCCTGAGCTGCCTGTCGGGTGTATTGGTGTTGCTACCAAACATGAATAATAACAAATTTCCCCTGTGATCGAAACACAATTACCACATGGGGCCGCATTATTCTGACTAAGAGGCCATGTCCCAAGAGATCACAATGAAGGCTATTTCTCCATTTTCTCCTGATTGTCTTAAAGCGATTCTATTCGATCTCTATTTCAGATCAAACATTTTAATAACACTTGCTAAGTTCCCCAGAATAGTGCATAAGCGTTTAGTAAATAATATACTGCAACTACAAAGTTTTGTATTTTAATTTACATTTTTCTGTCGTACCACTGAACAGGTGGAGCAGTCTAACCTCAGGCAGGACATTGGAGAATAAACATCCTCATCCATCAAAATGCTCTCTTCTAGTCTTAAGGAGCCCCTCATCTGTCTCTCCTCCTGTTCTGTTTTCTCCCCAACCTCCTTTACGTGACCCTGCTGCTGGAGGTTTTTGGCACAGGTTTCACAGCCAAATTCATGTTTTTTTTTTTTTCTTTTTCTTTACTTTTTTTTTTTTTTTTTTTTTTGAAGTGTTGTTTGGGGATGCTTCATTTGTTAGCCTCCTAGTACTTCATCCTCTCTCTCTCTCTCTCTCTCGCTCTCTCTCTCTCTCTTTTCCATTGGCTCTTGCTCCCTAAGCTCTCACTCCATCTGTATCTACGGTGGCCCAGTGGTCCAAAAAAGCTTCCTGCCACTGCATGGTTTCCCTTGAGACTTATTGCTGCTGTCTAGCCTCCATAAGAATAGCACCACCCCTCACCACCACCACCAACAACAACAACAACAACAACATGAGCTAAAACAACAACTAAATCATACCCTCCACATACCAGTTGTCAGTTTCCCAAAAGCATAGATGCTAACTAGTGAGTAACTTAGTTGGTGGGCAATTGGAAATTGCATTGCAACCAACAAGGTTGCTAACTTAGTTAGCAAGTACGCTTTTGGGAGGCGGACGTCAGAATTCCTCTCCATGCTACACTTGTGTCAGGTTATTTTGCTTTTTTTCCTGTTAACCACAGGACTCAGATGGGTGCTACATGTGAACCTTAGGCCTATCACTTAATGCTTGCCTAGTTTAATCTGCACTATTAGAACAGAAGATTTGTAGCCTGTCTATCCCATGTGATGCTTGACAATAGACACTAGTTAAGTCCAAAAAACATATACTTTCTGCATTTGGGTTGGATCAAGGTCAAAGTACTTTCACACCTTGAACAAACTACCAGGGTTCATTTGGAACCGCTCAGAGACCACCTCTTTAGGTGGGTCTCAGTTCGCTGGTTTGGTCCGGACCAGAGTGCAAATGCTTGTATTCACACATGCCAAAACAGCCCGAACCAAGGGAGGAAACGAACTTGAGTTATTTCAAGCGAACTAAACAGGCATGTGTGAATACGCCGTAACTGTGACCCTTCTCACTTGGTGCTGGGCTATTTGACTCTGTAGTCATCTACTGTATATTAAACGGGAAAAGATGGCACAAGAACAGGTGCCAATGCAGGGAGTGGAAATGGTGTGCCAAGCTCTTATCAAAATTAGCATATGCAGGGTGATTTGTCCTGCAGCTAAGCATAACAGCTTAAACCTTATTTGCGTCCATTACGGACAAGTAATATTGAAGACATTTTCATATAGAGAGATGACTCTCTGGGTGATGCTCAAGCTATGCTAATAGCCAACTGTTGTCAGTAAATGCAGGCTGTTTTATTACCTAACGTAATTAGCACATGCCTTGCACCAGTGAGTTTATTAAGACCGTGTCCGAGGAGAGATACCCATGAGCATATTGTTACAGATATACAGTAGGCCCTATCATTCTTTTTTTCTGCTACAAAATAGTCCTTGGCCTTCTATGTAATCTAATAATACATGTAGTTGCATACAGTTCCTGAGAAATAATCTGGTGGTGATTGCATGGCAGAATCAGAACTCTATATCATGCAGAGGTCAACAGCATTGCTTATCTTAATTTAAATTTCCATTGATTTTGGTGATATTGAATCAATGTAAACTGCTTGTTAGTAGAATGTTGTTCATGTTTGGTCTATGCTGTTCCAAATTCTTTTCCTCAAAACGCGCGGTGAAACAGGGCTATGTTTGAATGACGCCAAATGATTGCTTTTAAGTTCTGTTTTCTATTATTGTACTTTTTTAAAACTTTTAAGCCTATTAAGACTTGCCTGTCTTGATGCCTTACCAGACTGGTCACTCTCCTGCCAATCTAAAAACCCTCTCCTCTGCCTGCATGACATCTTTGTTCCCTTCAGTAAAGATTGGGCTTTCTTTAGGTCAGGGTAACCTGATGCCTGATCTACTGCAGAGGAGACAGGTCCTTGCTCACTGGATGAGGTTGAGTGGTTGATGGGCTGCCATTGCTCTGCCCAGGTCAACATACCCTACAAGAGGCCTGTCCATAAAAAATGTCATGGTCTTACCTCTACCAATACCACTTGAATTATGATCTTCACTGTTTTCTTCCCTTTTTTGGTAGAAATAAAAGACAAGAGGCTTCACTAATGCTGAGTTAATAGCCAGTCTAGACACTAGTTAATGCTTGGCACCATCTGGACGACTTGCACAACAAAATAACAAATCAGCAGGCTTGGCTAGATGGCTGGAGGTACTGTAGCAGCAGCAGACAGTGGAGATTGTTTGGGCTGTATGCCATCGGGCAGGGGCGTTTCTAGACTTTAAGGACAACCTGGGCTCAGCCCCGGGGTGTTTCCTGCGCGCGCGGAGCGCGCGCTGAAAATTTTTTTTTTGGGGGGGGGGGGGGCACGCACACGCACGTGAAATGAAAAAGGCAATGAAGATCTATGGTATTAGAATTTTCTTTGCAAGTTTGCAGGGTATGGTTATTGCAGTTTTTCTCTGTTGCTTTGGCTCATTTCTTGAAACAGAAATTACATTCTTAAAACTGTAAGATCATTTGGCCAAACAGTCTTACAGTTCTGCACAACATTACAGCTCACTAGCAAAAGCCAATTGACAAACCAACCACTAGCTGCTAAGCTGCTCTGAGCCACTGACAGCGCGCGTTGCTGACCGTAAACAGTTCAGGCACGAGACTCATCTCGGGTCCCTGTTCAGCCCCGCCCCGCCCCGCGCCGACTTCGCCTAATCAGAGACAAGTAAATATGATCCTTCCTTATTTTGATAGGCTGTGAGACAAGAAAACAAACTATAACGGAATAAAACAGCGAAACAAGTATTTCAGTTATGGCAGATTATTTTACCCCGGGCTCGGCTCAAATTACCCCGGGCTAAAGCCCCGTAAAAATCGCCTGGCGACGCCACTGCCATCGGGGATAAGAATCACAATTACTGTCCCCAGATAGGACCGGCTCAGTCAAAATGTGTCCACAACAACAACATCTCGTTAATGCCAGTGCATGAAATGAATGCGAATCTGCTGTGGTTCCCACAAGTTCACAGGCCATTAAAGGAAAACTCCTGTCATTCACAACTCATAGCCATGCTGTTTGAAATCACTGAGGACTGAAGTACAGGGGGGTTGAACATGGGGTTATGGAGTCTTAGAGTCTCCCCACTTTTTAAAACACATAAATGTATGTATTTCTCACTTCTAATGTATAATATTATATACTGTCTGCACCATTTGAATTTTTAATGCTGAGGAATGTGTTTTAACGGGAACCGGGCCTGGGGCAAGTTGGATTGCTAGCATGCTAACATCAGTGAATATCTACAGTAGATAATACAGAATTATCTGACACACATTATAACACATTGACACAGTTCTTTCCACAAAGTCCGTTTTCTAAACATAAAAAATTGTCAGCCATCCTTTATTTATTTTTTATTTTATTTTTTTTTACTTTACTTTAAACTATTCCAGATGAGGCCCTGTGTTATTCACGAGTGCGTATATTCTAAAGCTATGTTCTCTGTGGGATTCTCACCTCTTCCATGTCTTCATGATGAACAGGACGAATAGTGACTTTGCCATTATAATGATTCAGTGTTTTTTATGACTAAGTGTCCTTTATGTGCAAGCAGAGGAACTTGGGCGCCATTAATATTGATAGAAATCACTGCCTCTGTCTCTTCAAATGGCAGTGTAGATAAATTTGTAATTGAAATGTCTGTGCGATCTCTTAAAAAAGAGTGAAAAAAAAACCTACTATTGTGTCTGCTTCCACTGCTGGCAACCCAGGGTGAATTTAGGTCTTAAGCTAAGGAAAGAGAAAAGAAGAGTAGAAAAAAGAAGAAGAAGAAGAAGAAGAAGAGGAAAAAAGAACTGCACTTGGGGGAAAAAGTGGTTTATGTCACTGTGGACTCTCCATCTCCGTCTATTTATCTACTGTGCTTTCAAAATATTTGATGGTTGATGTTAATTATTCAACATACAAGGGAGAAAGAAGACAAGTAAAAAAAAAAAAAAGAACTTTTATCACTGTCTTTTTCTAAGTTAGATTCTTTTTGGGCAGTAGGCATCAAAGAAAGCTGGGCCTGGCTCAAAGAGGTAGATAGGCTTTTTCCCTTTAAAACTGACTACAGAAGGTAGAAGGTAGGCCGAAACCAAGCTCCCCACGAGCACTTTAAATAAAACAGCTTAAAATAAAATAAAATAAAATAGTGATTAAAAAACAGTGTGATGGACAGTAGCAGTAATGAAATCTTAGGAGCAATGCTGTTAAATATTGGCTTTGCCAACAAGCCAGCGCTGCATGCCCTGAAAGTACAGCATATAGATTCATCCACATTTTCTAAAATCCATATTAACTCTCAGCGCATATTAGACTATAATTGCATTTCTGCCTATCTAAATTTTTAATAATAGTGTGCTTAGCTGTTAATAATAAGCACAAACCAGGTGAAAAATGGAATATGCCTTTTAAAAACCAACAAAAGGATTCAATAATGATTTTTATTAAATTTCCAACGGGAACTCTGTCATCACAAGCCCACATTTTCATCCCTTGTATATATCCTTGTGGACTCCTACACCTAGGTCCAAAACAATAAGAACTTCTTTGGCCGCATTTGGAGAGGGTAAAGAAGAAGACACGAGTTTGAAAGATCCTGAGGATATATCCTGAGGGCATGTGACACGGCTCTGAGCTCTGAGAGCCTGTAGTGAGCCCTTACCCCAGGGAGGGACTGCTAACAAAGGCCCTGCGCTGAGTTAAGGACCTATTAAAGGCACAGTCATCGTGGTGACTCTGTCCAGCTTGGGTCCCTGGGCATATGAGCCTTGCATTAGACAGCCAGGGAGCTCTAGGGACTAGAGATCAGATGAGAAAGGGAGTGTGTGTGTGTGTGTGTGTGTCTATAAGTGTGCATGTGCGGGTGCGTATGTGTGTCCCTGTTTGTGTTTCTGTCTAGTGTGTGTGTGTGTGTGTGTGTGTGTGTGTGTGTGTGTGTGTGTGTGTGTGTGTGTGTGTGTCCCTGTTTGTGTGTATGTCTATAAGTGTGTGTATGTGTGCATGTCTCTTTGCAGCCAAGGAATTGGCTGATTCTCAGAACTCTTCCTGGCTTTTGCTCAGAGCATTTCAAGCAGGTTTGCTCTGATGGTGTGAGCAGCAGCCTTCTATTGGTCAAGCCTGCTGGAGGGCAGGGCTGATAGACTGACTGACAATTGAAGATCTCTCATCTCTCCTTCCTCCTTGATCTCATCCTGACTGTTCTCCTTCTACTCTGTCAATTACTCCACACGATTGCCTTAGATAGCAAGCAAAATAAAATAAAAAAAAAACAATAAATGAATAAAAAAAAAAAATCAGACCAACCACACTGTAGCTAAGCACGAAAGGAAAACCTTTTTTCTTCTTTCTGCTTTTTTAATTTTAATGTCACCCAAGACCCAAGACACAAGAGATGGAGCTGGAGCAGGAGCTGGAACTGCAGAGGCTATCAAACTGAAAGGATGCTTCTCAGGTTCTCACCCAATAGAAAGATTGATGAAGCACTGAAGCCAAAAGCTGGTCGGTTGTTATACCTTTTAACCTTTCATTCCTCCTCCTCCTCCTCCTCCCTCTCTCTCTCTCTCTCTCTCTCTCTCTCTCTCTCTCTCTCTCTCTCTCTCTGCCTTTCAGCCCAAATTTAGCCCAAAATTTTGAGCTTCTTCACAGGTATTACAGCTTCATTCATGCGTCTCTCTCTCTATCTTTATCTTCATCTTTTCAATTCTCCTCTTTTCCCACTACTTAACTATTTTTTCTAAGGAAAAAAAAAGTCTAATCCTTGGCAGGCGGAAGTTTTTAGTGGCTTAGACGAGGTTTATTTATTTGTTGGGTAAGTCCTCTCCCCTCTTATCTGCTGGGAGTATATAGCCAGGACTCGGTTTGTTATTTGTGCAGAGAATTGAAGATGCCGGTGGACTGGCAGAGTGTGAAGTCATTATGTTTGAATGCACTGATGAGTCAGTTAACTGTCATTGGCAAAAGGCTTTTGTTTACTGCATGATGTTTGAAGCCACATGTGTCAAATCAAAAGAGGAACAAAATGGCTACTGGAAAGAATGCTTTTGTGTCACTGCTCATGCAGCGGGAAAAAAATGTATAGACAACACCAATTGCTTCACAAAAGCAAGTTCTGTGTGAGGAGGTGTCGTGTAAACTTATCAGAACTTATTATTGGTGCCAGCTTTCTATCTGTT
>JAODXP020009793.1:0-12500 GCA_027497455.2 Sardinella longiceps | reverse complement strand
TGTAAAAGCATCATTCAGCACCGCAGCGAGCATGGCAAAGCCTCCCGAGGATTAATATTTCACTGTCGCCCTGGATTGTAAAACCTCCATCTGCCAGAGCGCTGTGTGTGTGTCACACTCACATCTGGGTCACACCATCACATACATCCCATCTTAATATTCAAATGGAGTGTGTGTGTGTGTGTGTGTGTGTGTGTGTGTGTGTGTGTGTGTGTGTGTGTGTGTGTGTGTGTGTGTGTGTGTGTGTGCTCAAGGGGAATTTATTAATATTGATTGAAATGTGGGGAAAATGCAATGATAATGTTCACTGATCATTTGGTCCCAACATTTTATGTGTGTGTGTGTGTGTGTGGTAGTGGACGTGGGGGACAGGGTTAAATAATAGGTACATGAAAACTGAATTATGAAAAATATTCATTCATTCAGTCATGCTTCGTGTGTGTGTGTGTGTGTGTGTGGAGAGAGAGAGAGAGAGTGTGTGTGCGTGCGTGTGTGTGTGTGGTAGTGGACGTGGGGGACGGGGTTAAATAATAGGTACATGAAAACTGAATTATGAAAAATATTCATTCATTCAGTCATGCTTCGTGTGTGTCTGTGTGTGTGTGTGTGTGTGTGTGTGTGTGTGAGAGAGTATGTGTGCGTGCGTGTGTGTGTGTGTGTGTGTTCGTGTGCATGTGTGAGGTTGCATGTATGTGTGTATGACATATGAAGCTAAAGAAACATATAACAAGTCTATAGAGAAAACTATCCATTAACATAAATATACATAAAATACAAATAAATAAATAACCATTCCATTATCCAGAGTTTTGCTTTGTAAATTCCGCAGTAGACCTCCACCAAGGTCAAACTGGTGTTTCCTCCCAGAACCAGAAGAACACCTGATATGCTTTCAATGTCCCAGTGTCCCATTGAAATGGCTGTGCAAATGAACATAAATTATGACTGCAAATAGGAATTAGGAATCACGGCTAAATATATTTGCTTACGCAGATAACCTACTGGAGGCCAAAAAGTCACATTACTAAGTTGTTAGCTGTGTTGTGTTAAATATTATGCTAATGTGAAGCCTATGGCACTGCCGCTGTTCCTAATTTGCTAATATGTTTGAGGTACAAAAAAAAGTGAGAGAGGAAGAGAGAGAGAGAGAGAGAGAGAGAGAGAGAGAGGGCATAAAAGACTCCTGAATGATAAGGCCAGTATTCAGGGGCGGACTGGCAATCTGTGTGTTCCGGAAAAAAATCAGGCCAAGCTTGCTTATCAGACAATTTGTCAATTCAAAAACATTTGTCTATCGTCAACAAACATTTTGTCCATTCGCAATTTTGTTTTCAGTGGTGTAGGATGGTCACAAAGGAACAATAAGTTTGTCACCTTGGGTGCCTAACTCAGAACAGAATAAAAGAATTCCAGAAATTTGGCAACTGGGTTTGATTGCTTGTCCTTAGCCTGGGAGTTCCCATGCTCCTTTTTGCGCTTGTTTCATTTCACTCTGCAAAGCAGCATGATGACCATGGCCGATTTTCTCGCCTGCTTTCGGTATCCAATCACGGAACAAAAGGGACTAGTACAGCACTGGATTGCATTTTTCTTCATGTGGTGGCTCTGGTATTGGCTCTGCCTCTGAGCTATGTACAGACACTATGAGAGACATTCATAGCGCCCAATAAACAGCTCTGGACAATCGTAAACGATGCTTCCGCTACTAGAGATGCAATAGGTAGGTCTCCAGACTAAATATCACTCGTGATATTTAGTTTGGCATTTGCCAGGCTAGCTTGTCCTAGGAATTGCTGAAAAATTCCCAACAGATATGATTTTTTTGTCTGTCAGTTGCAGTTACAAATTACATGGGTGTGTGGGTTGCATGATGTGGTACCTCGAGTCTTATGTACCAATCACATTTAGTTGGCTCAGGTGGTAAATTTAAAAAAATTACTATGCACTATGTGCCTAATAGGGCTACATCCCCACTGAGTTTCAAGTGGAACCACTGCCAAAAAATGTTGAAAAAAAAAAAAAAAAAAAATCTTTGTGAATGATGCACCTGAGCTTCCTCGATTATCAGACCATTGTTGTGGGACTGCATGAAGTTATTCTGTTAACTCGTTTTGTTTATCACAATCCCATTGTTCACTGTCTAGGTATTATGAAACAGGCTCTGCTCGGTTGGCCCGGCACTGCCTTCTGGCAAAAAACTCTCCCTTGACTCGAGTTCAACTCTTCCTATACGTCTCCTTCTCACAGCCGCAATCCCACTCCCAACGGGCCACAGAGATGACAGGTGTCCCGAAAATGACTCATGTTTAGAGATGATGGAGCACACAGCAAAGTGACTAAATATTTCTCCGTCTGAATATCCCGACGACAGGCAGCGATGATGATCATAGGCAGGGTTACATAAGGTAATGGATGAAGTGTCTTAAAGCCTATTGGTTGTAATGATGGGATGAGACTACACTACAAAGGATGAATTTATACACAGCTATAAATGGAATGCGAAGGATGTGGATTGTCAGTTATTTTTGCTTCAGTGTGTTCCCTTCCCTTTTTAATTCACATCATAATTTTATTTAACGGAAATTATAAAGAACAGACACATGGATATAAACAGTACAAGGACAGTTTCAACTGGTATATGTGTGAACAGAGAGAATCTTTAAAAAAAAAAAAAAAGGAAAAAAAAGGGAAAAAAAAACTTTATTCTGAGGAAACATAACATTTTTTTTTTTTTCTTCAAAAAAAGTAATTAATGTTGCTTTGTTTTCTCTCCTCCTGAAGGGCACCAAGCACAACTGCAACGATTACTAACCGTAAAGCAGTAAACGGGTGTGTTTATATGGCTCATAGAGACTTTGGATGTACCTACGGATAAGTGCATTAATTACAAAGAGTTGTTTATAAAGCAGACTTAACAGTTGTTTTGAGAAATTGCTTCTATAAATCATGTTTAATCACTGCACACAGCCCACACCCCCAGATAGCGCACATCAGCTTCCAGCCTCATTCAGCTACAATGAGGGTGATATTATATTAAACTGGGTAATGCTGGGGGGGGGGTAGCCCCAGGCAAACTGGAGATGGGGGTCCTACCCCACTGACCAGGTTGTGCCACCACCCATAATCATTAGTTTGTATTGATCAGTTGTCTTCTGCACAAAATGTACAGAACATAGCAGTAGCTTATTTATGCTACATTGCAAACCACCAACAACCTGTGCAAAATTGAAATATCTTGTTGTTTTATAATTGAAGTAACATTACTGCTTACACACAGAGAAAGAAATGAAATGGTTGAAAAAAATGGTGGTGCATTGAGTGAGTTTGTATTCACTCTCATTCACCTTTTTCACCTACAGTACGTCACTATGAGGCACTAGAACGATTACCTCACTCACGTCAGATGTAGCGCTACGCGCGTTCATCTGATATTCAGCGATAGACGAATTATTTCAGGAGCCAGAAATCCTTGAATCTAACTGGGCAAACGGCTTGTCCATCAATTTAATTGACGTACACTGCAGCCAACCACATCGAAACCAACCGATGACGCTCGTTACGTTTGTTGGATTGGTTGGATTCAAAACAGTTGCTTCTTCGCTACGTCACACCCTCTACAGCAGCCAGCGGCCCTGATTGGTCCGGTTAGAGAATAATGGCTTGAAATCTCTCTGATGGGCTTCAACATCAGATCGTTGCGCGGAAGTGCCTTACGAAAGTTACGTAGCGCATGATCTGACGTGAGTGAGGTAACTAGAACGAGGCTTGGGTGGTAAAACTTCCGATGGGATGCCCCTCATCTGCCCAACAGTAAGAGAGGGGACCAGCAGTAGATTTTCTGTCCGACATATGTGAAAAATTATTAATTATTATATTTATAAAGCGAAGGGAGTTTTTCCTTGCCCCTGTTTTTCATGAATGCTTCCCGTACTGCCTGTAAAGCGCCGCGAGACAATGCACTGTATTTGAGCGATCTACAAATAAAATTGAATTGAATTACATTAACATTTAGTCGGCACTTCCTCTAGTTTTACCACCCGAGCCTCGTTTTCGTTCGGAACATGGCGGCCAGGTGAAAAAGGTGAATTGTTTTTTATGTTGCAGTGCAACAGTTTTACTTCAGGCAGTTTGTGTTTAGCAAGTTGTGCTAAAGCTGCTAATTAGGATGCTGTTATTGTTAGCACTGACTGACAGAAAACTCATCAATACAGTGGGTGCTAGCATGTTAAAGTAAACCTTTGGCATTACCTTTACTTTTTTCTTTTTCAGTTTCCTCTTTACCTAAAGCCTACAGTAGATGAGTTTCATTCAAAGATGCCATTTGGTACTTTTGAGCAGGGCCTCTTTGGAGGGTTTCAGAGAATTCACAGAGAGAATTCACAACCTGAGTTGTCACCCCTTCAGCTGGGAGTCCCAAGCCATGGATTGATTTACTTGGCCTGATTTATGGATTTTGGGAATGTTAAAAAATTATGATAAAAAATAAAGGGAAAAGAGAAGATTAAGGTAATAATATACAAAAAGAAAATAAAAGAGACATCACAATTCTATTTTTCCCCCAAAAAATGTCTACCTTAATTTGTTATCTTAATTACTCATTCACTGAGACTATTTACAAAAACAAACAGATCTGAACTTGATTTTGGGCCCATCTCAGTGTTCCTAGTTCGATGCAGATATGAGAAGCATGGAACATCACTGTGGGGCAAATCTCTCTCTTTCTCTCTGTTCCTGAGTGTCTGGCGGTGAGGAAACCCAACGCAAAGAGGTGAAACTTTTCTGCCAGAGACCTTTTGGAGGTGCTCCTGTGACACTTGTCAGTTCCTCCCCTGTGGGCTCTTTGGCACGAGAACACACACACAAACACACACACACACACACACACACACACACACACACACACACACACACACACACACTGTTTTCTTTTCTTTTTTTCTTCACACCCTTAATGTTTGCTGGAGTGTTCCAAAACAGGCCTCAAGTGTGAGGACGTGTTTTGTTCACAGGCCTGTGGAGCCGTCCAATAGGATATCACACTTTTTTTTTTACTTGTGTGTGTGTGTGTGTGTGTGTGTGTGTGTGTGTGTGTGTGTGTGTGTGTGTGTGTGTGTGTGTGTGTGTGTGTTTTCCCCAGCGGGACCCAATCAGTGTTATTGCTTATCTGACAGCCCTCATCACACGCTTAGTTTGCTCCAAAAAGCACACAATCAATGAGGAGCCGTTCCCCACGCAATCACAAAACACAGACACACACACACACAGAGATAAACACACAGATGTGCACGGCAAGTGATTATCAGTGTTTTCTCTCAGCCACAATCTATTCAGAAAACACCCCCGCCACTTCGACGACCATTTGTACTTCTGTTTAGTAATTGTACTTAGAAGACGGTCCAATATTATCAAGGCTCTTGTCTCTCCAAGCTGATCGTTAGTTAACATCGGACCAGGGAACATGGCGGCCATGTGGCTTTTTCGACACCGTGACTATGGCACAAATTTCATAGACATAAATGCACTAGGAAATGTCATAGACATATATGCACTAGCTCTAAATGAGGTGAAAAACATTTTTTTTTTATTTTAGTGTTCATTTTCTGGATTTTAAAAAGTCCAACCAGTCGGAGACCAAGAGCCACATATCTGACTATGTAACAGCAAAGAGCCACATTGGCACACGGACACATGAACCTGTTAAAACTAGAACATTACCCATCCTTCTGACACACACACACACACACACACACACACACCTCTGCCAGTGAGATGAATCGTAAAAGTCACACACCAACATGATAACAGAAATGTACCCCTACAATAGTAAGCCCACAGGCCAGCAACATCATGCACATGGGCACACACCCCCAACCATCTCTTCCTTACACACACACACACACACACACACACCTCTGCCAGACAGATGAATTGTAAATGTCACGCACCGATATGATAAGAGCAATGTACCCCAATAGTAAGATCACAAGTTCAATTCAACGTTCAGTCCTTTTTGGAAAATCCTGGTCGAGGTTAGCATGGAGTGAGCTAACATGACGCCTGAAATTTTGAAGCCCTGAAATGCACCAATGACGACTGACACATAAGGCAGAATGGCACACAAATCCAAACTTGGACATGAACATAAGAGCTGCATGACTCCGGGCAAAGAGCCGCATGTGGCTCCCGAGCCGCGTTTTGGCCACCCCTGCACTAGGAAATGCACTAGCTCTTAATGAGCTGAAAAACATTTTTTTTTTTTAAATTTAAGTGTTAATTTTTTTGGATTTTATATATAGATTATAGAGTAGATACTGCAAAATACACTCTTTGGTCTTTTAAAAATGTTGTTTATGTATGTGTGTGTGTGTGTGTGTGTGTGTGTGTGTGTGTGTGTGTGTGTGTGTGTGTGTGTGTGTTTGTGTGTGTACATTCACTAGACAGATGATGGCTGCTGCCTTTGCGGAGTTCCCCCCCATCTATCTGTGTGTAGTACACTTCTAATTAGGAACCATCTCAGTCAGGCCATTAACAAAAGTCCAAAGAAACATTTAAGGAATTATTCAGGTGAATGCTTATTGAATTTGATAGGGTATCAATTTCTGCCTCAACGGCTAATTTAAACATGCAGTCCAGAGGCTATAGTAATCAATAGCTCCTCTCAACCCCCTGTCGATTTGCATACAGGGGAAAGGCTGCAGAGAGAATGATAAAGATGAGGAGAAAAAGACTCCACTGTCTCTCAAGTCTTCCCGCTTTCTTCTGCTGATGCCTCCTCACATGCCTGCCTGAGGCTGACAAGCAGGCTTCGTTTGGAAGCCAAAGGCAGAACACAAACACAACCTCCGGCATTATAGACATGCTACCGACCCAATGAGAAAAACACAAACCACTGTCCTCTCTGTCTCGGCTGACGACCACATGTTTTATCTTTGAACAGGCCCCATGACACCACACACACAAACACACACACATAGACAGATACACACACACACACACACACACACACACACACTTATAAACATATAAACATACTAGAAAAGACCTCCAGACCTCCGCCAAGGCAATGTGGTCACAGACACAATATAAATTCCAGATCATATTCTGGATCACCGATCGCCACCAAAATCGAGTCAGCTCTTGCTTGTCCCAATATACACATTGTCCGAAAATTTCATCCAAATCCATGTAGTGGTTTTTGAGACAAACAAACCAACAGACAAGCGGAGGTAATAAATAAATACATTAACGTGTCCCAATGTTGCTATATGTGGAGCGCTGTGGTGATGTTTATGGAGTCATTATCTCTTCTCCTAGGTCCTGACAGTGTCTATAACACAGCTATTAGAGACCATCAGGGCTGGTGGGTGGTTCTTCATGTGGAGGGGGGCCCATAGAGACACACACACACACACACACACACACACACACACACACACACACACAGAGAGAGATAGAGAGAGAGAGAGAGAGAGAGAGAGAGAGAGAGAGAGAGAGAGAGAGAGAGAGAGAGAGAGAGAGATGCTCTCTGTGGGCTCTAGTCTTGGGGGAATACGGCTAAAGAGGCAGTTCTGGAGTTCAGCCCCAGTTCAAAGCTGTGCCCTAAGTTCATACACATACACACACACATATACTCACACACACACACACACACACACACACACACACACACACACACACACACACACACACACACACACATACACACACACACACACACACAGACACACTGAATGCCCTGTGCATGCCCTGCCCACATTTCTCGGGGCTCTCCAGAGTTTTCACTGGAGCACTGGGGGTTGAGATAGAGGGAGTGTGTGTGTGTGTGTGTGTGTGTGTGTGTGTGTGTGTGTGTGTGTGTGTGTGTGTGTGTGTGTGTGTGTGTGTGTGTGTGTGTGTGTGTGTGTGTGTGTGTGTGTGTCTGTGTGTGTTGAGGGATAAGGGGGGTACCAAATCTGCCAGTGAAAAAAAGAGAGATTTAAGTGCAGAAATGACTGTTTGCACACACCCATCTACATTGTATGTGTTATGTTGACATAAATGGGACAGGCCCCACAATAGTAGAGAGAGAGAGAGAGAGAGAGAGAGAGAGAGAGAGAGAGAGAGAGAGAGAGAGAGAGAGAGAGAGAGTGTATGTGTGTATGTGGATGGAAATGTCAGTGATCAGGGGGGCAGGGGAGGAAAGAACACACATACACACATATACACACACACAGAAAAGAGTGAAGTTATGATTTGGAGAGGTAAGGAATGTAAAAATATTAGAGCTACTGATTATAAAAGCTGTTTGAACTGAGTGAGAAGTGTGTGTGTGTGTGTGTGTGTGTGTGTGTGTGTGTGTGTGTGTGTGTGTGTGTGTGTGTGTGTGTGTGTGTGTGTATGTGTTTGATATGAAGAGGTCAGGGTGAGGTCTGTGTGTGTTTTGGAGCATTTTGGTCTCAAGGGTAACTATAATGCAAACAATACAAAGCGTGGGTGCACACACACACACAAACACACACACACACACACACACACACACACACACACACACACACACACACACACACACAAACAAGCACACACACACACAAACACACACACACACACACACACACACACAACACACACACACACACACACACATGCACTGAAGGTACTCTCACAGGGAGGGGCACCCCTTTATTACTGCACAATCAAGCATATTAACGCACACAAGCAAACACACACACACACACACACACACACACACACACACACACACACACACACACACACACACACACACACACACAGATAAAATAATGCATTTGTAATTTTTCCACTTCAGACCCTTGCCCATAGATAATTTTATTGTAAGAGACACACACAGTGGAGAGAGAGAAGAGAACATAGTCACTCTGTACCTGGACAACTATCTTGTAACCATAGAAACTGCCACCTCTGCTCACACAATCTTTTCTTTATGCCCTTTCTATCTGTCCATTTTCCATCCCTTAATTTTTCTCTTCTTTTTTCCCTATTATTGTGTCAGCAGCACTGCCATGCACTGTGAGCTTTAGAAGAGCTGAAAGCCACACCAGTAGAAAGAAATGACAGCTTTGGAGGAGCACGTAGTTATAGGAAGAGACACTTCATACAGACTGCTGTGTGTGTGTGTGTGTGTGTGTGTGTGTGTGTGTGTGTGTGTGTGTGTGTGTGTGTGTGTGTGTTTGCATGTGGTGAACACAACTGAAGTATAAGTGGAGAGGAGAGTGTGTGTGTGTGTGTACAAGTGGAGAGGAGAGTGAGTGTGTGTGTGTGTGTGTGTGTGTGTGTGTGTGTGTGTGTGTGTGTGTGTGTGTGTGTGTGCGTGCGTGAGTGACAGAGAAAGAGAAGAAAGTGATGAATTGAACAGTAGAAAACAGGAGGGATATGGAAGAATAAAGAGAAAAAAAATACAAAATGATGGAGAGAGAGAGAGAAAGTAAGCAGGGAGGAATGGCAAGGCAGAGAAACGGAAGGATTGCAATAGAAGAGAGTAGAAGGTATATAGCCACCAGCATACAGTATATAGCTTGGGAAGCAGGTGGGTGTTCCACCTAAAATCGCTGCATTCACCACCATTTTATGATGCTTCACTGCCAGCTTTATATATAAATCCCACAGAAACCACTGAGAGCAGTAGTCTTTCTTGACACATACATAATTTGATTCCATCAACAAAGTGCTTGTGATAACTTTCCCATTTTCCGACGTTTATTTGCTCCATGTTATGAAAATAAGGCCAATAAAACCCCTCCATTTTGTGTGTTTTCTCAATGCCAAGGGTGTAAGCTGGCCAAGCAAACGGCAGACATCTACAGAGAGATTGAGAAATCGAGAGAAAAAGACAAAACATCCTTCCAGTGTAAGACAGCAAAGTGAATGAGACAAAACCTTGACCATTGGATGCATGAAAAAAAAAAAAAACTAGAACAAGCCTTTTAAAACCCTCTCACCTCTCATCACACACATCATTACTGCTAGCCTAGCCTAGCCTAGCATAGCGCAAGGGGAACGGTGCTCATTAGTGCATTAGCATAAGGCTCTCAGGCTAGCTGCAGAGAGGTGTGTGTAGAGACAGTGCCAAAGCTGCTGCTTTGTGCGACTGTCTGTTGGAATGATTTGCTTTCTCTCTCTCTCTCTCTCCCTCCTCACTCGTTCGCTCTCTCTTGTTTCTCGTGGCTGTTTGCTTATTTATGAAGGTTTCCAATTTGCCTCAGCGAGTCGCTCTCAAGCCCTCCATCTGTATGGAGCCATTAGAATGAGAAGAAAAGGCCTTGAGTGAAATTAATCACATCACTTGTAGTTCCACAGCTCTCTCTCTCTCTCTCTCTCTCTCTCTCTCTCTCTCTTCTCTATCCTCTCTTCTCTGTCTTCTTCCATCTTCTTAGTTTCTTCTGAAAGGCTGAACATATGATTTGTTATTTTAATGTGGAGAGCCAATTATTCCACCAACCAGCCATTCTCCACCTACTTATTCAGGAGAGAGAGAGACTTCAGCCTCCAGGCACCAATGTGACAGAGAGAGAGAGAGAGAGAGAGAGAGAGATGCACACATGCCAAAAAACATGACACACACATACTCTCTCACACACACACACACACACACACACACACACACACACAAACGCACACTACAAAGCAAAACACTCATGCATGCGCACACACACACACACACAGAGGATATATGAACAGAAGGTTGTGGTTCACCTGATGTCTGGGGCACTGTTATGATACATGCATAATACGCAGGACTCTTTGCTGGGCATGAATAAGTTGAAGGCATCACATCCCACACCAGTCTGGCACAACTGTGGCAGATATGGCATTATGAGGTCACTAATTCTTCTCTCGCATCACATCAAAACTAATATACCGCACCACAACTTTGTAGCCTTCCAGCAATAAAGACACATTCACACATGCAGTCAAACACACACACACACACACACACACACACACACACACACACACACACACACACACCGATTCAATGGACCTATGTCAGTATGGCCCAAATCAGAGTTTGCTGCAGACACACACACATCACCCACCTAAGGCCAAGTCCATGTGCCCTTTGACCCCCATATGAACTTTGACCTCTACAGTATTTTGGGATTTTTGTGTGTCTTCACCGTGGGTAAACACGGGGGCTGCCATGACGATTATCTTTCAACATCCGGTCTGGCAACGCATTGGCTTAGTGTTGTGATATTTGATGTTTTAACGGTCTGATATAAGTGGTCTTATTATGAAGTTGTGCTCACTTTATCAATCAATAAGGTTAGTACAGTTTGTCGCCAGATATAAAATTATGTTTTCAGCAGTAAAAATCGTGTTTCCACAGCTACAATAAGGAGTTTTGTGATCATGGTATTTCATGAAACTTACTTGGATGTGAATGAGAGGCAGGTAGCTAACGGAAGTTCCAAGACAATCAGAGGACAATCGAGGAAGAAAAAAATGACAAGAAGGAGCAGGAGATAATAAGGTGAATACATGTTAGAACTAAAATGTGTAAACTAAGACAGAAGAAAAAAAAACCCCACAAACATCAGCAGGCACAGTCTTCTCTAAGGTTAGTTTCCACAACCTGAATAATGAGATTCTGTGGCAACATCTTGTAGCAACAACATAAAACAACCAAAATAAAGACAGAATGAAAACCTGAGGAGATCCAAGTACTCCTGCACTTGCAGAGCCCACCCCCAGGATAAAGAGGAATAGAGGCCTTTCTATAGCGGATCCGTGTCGATATCCAGCGGATTGCTGCCTGATTCCTTCTTGCGCTCTTAAACTCCTCGTCCTTAAGAAGTAGCGCGCTAAGCTGGAGGAGTCAGTTCAGCTTAGACTGCCAAGCCCCAGCCTGAGAGGGCCTAATCGTCTGACTCCAGATCAGCGGCCCTAAGAAGCGTGGCCAACCTCGCTCCGTGGGAGAGCGTGTCCTCATTTGGAGCTGCTGATCTCAGATGTGCTCAGGAACAGCGCCATTACACATGCGCTCTATCTGTCCTCCTGTTCACCTATGGACACCGCCATTACACATGCGCTCTAACTCTTCCCTAGCCTGACACGCCAGACTATATCATAAGAATGTATAGTCTGAAGACCACTGATAGACTGTGCCTCAATGGAGGGCGGGTGATTGCGTTGTCTTTCAAACTGCCTCTCCACGTAATAGGCTAGCGTTCCGGCCAGTGGTACCAGCTGGTATATCAAACTTTTCCCGTAGCCCGTCGGTAACACGGCGAAGACATCTTTTTTCAGAACGAAAGACTTCAGTGCACTTTCTTGTTCCACTTTCAAAGAAATAGACAAGTGCAATTCCTCCAAAACTAAAGCCAAAGACGATTCTCTATATACGGCTCTGGTTTGAGCAGGACTGTCGTCATCGTACTAAGCCTGCCTTACGATTTCCTGTACACATATCGCGCTGTGATTGGTTATCCGCCGCCAGAGGCAGGATACAACGGTTTTCTATCAGGGGTCTCTAGACGTAT
>JAODXP020009792.1:15000-152986 GCA_027497455.2 Sardinella longiceps | reverse complement strand
AAAAAAAAAAGACTTTGGACAGTGATTTGGACAGTAATGTATTTACCACTAGGCGCATTGCTGCTCCCAGGCTAATTTACCATGATAGCAGCTATATTTACTCTTGATAGAAAAATAAGTCATCATCTCTGACCTTTAATTTTTATGGTGTATTTGGCAACAGTGCCTGGCCCTTGAGTAGTCAGCTGGCATCTCCATGTTTTCTGAGTGAGACGAAACTGTGAAGCTAGTAGATTCCCAGTCATTGTGATGTGACACTGAGATACACTGCTGATCTGGCGGTTGTTGGTGCTGTTCAGCTCTTGTTGTTTTTCATCCACCCAGCCCAGATGGACTCCTTTACGTTTGACTGATACTCCACACTGGTCATATGTGTGCAGGAGGCAGTGGAGAGTCACATGACTTCCTGCCTCCATCTCAGTCTGACTGGTGGAAGTAGAGACTGCAGGAGAACAAACATCACACCATAAAAGTCACTCCATCAATTCACCAGTGACATGTGAGTTCAACATTGTTGTTGGTTTGCATGGATATGCAAGAGTGCAATAGTGCCTCAAGAAAATAAATATTTAGACACAGTGTTTGCATGGAGTTCAAATTTATTATAGCTAAATGTCCTATAGTGGCCTGGCACGCCCTCCCAGTGACGCAACACTTGAAAGTCGACGGCAATCAGGCTAGTCCGGGCCTCTTGAATTCAGTTTTACCCTGTCTCAGAGTGACTACAGTGACAATTGACAAATGATGATGTGCTGTCTGAAACAGATTGGATAAGTATTATAAGTTTTATCGCACTTACTCTGAAGAACAGAGAGATAAATTGGAGCATCAGTTCCATATTTCTGTCCATTTGAGTAGTACTGCCTACAGTTGTAGAGTCCAACATCCTCAG
The DNA here is from genome assembly GCA_027497455.2 of Sardinella longiceps. Taxonomy (NCBI): domain Eukaryota; kingdom Metazoa; phylum Chordata; class Actinopteri; order Clupeiformes; family Clupeidae; genus Sardinella; species Sardinella longiceps. The sequence goes on along the minus strand of JAODXP020009792.1, from coordinate 152,094 downwards.
TGGTGACATCAGTAATATGGAGAGAACAGTTAGGTAGCAGACTCAGTCTCTCAGCTCTGGGGCTGTTCTCTGGTCTGATTTTTCCACTGGTGACTTCTTCAACAGCAGTCCCTCCCTTCCTGCTGTAGGTCCATGTAGTTGATGAGCATTTGGAGTAATTTAGAAGCACATTTCCACAGGGCAGAGTGGCGGTCCCTCCTGCACTGGTGAACACACTCACAGAGTCTCCTCTGGTGCCTGAGAGGGGAAATAAATAAGGACACTCAGCATGAAATAACTATAAAACAAATACAGGTATATTTCAATGCAGGCATTTTTATGATACGAAACAAAAGTAAAGCCATATGTTAGAAGTACCTTCACACTGTTTCACATAAAACATCCAAATGATTCAAATAGATAATACATGTAGATAACATGAAGAAATAATCCTGATATTGACTCACCCAGGTCCAGACTCAGACAGATGGCAAACAGCATCAGAAACCATCTTCCTCTCCTGTAGACTCAAACTTACATCAACTCCTCTACTGTGCGTGTGTGTGTGTGTGTGTGTGTGTGTGTGTGTGTGTGTGCACACAACAAAGCTTCTTGAGTGTATAGTTGATTCTGTTTTTCATATGAATGACAATCTAGCTGGTGTGTGTGTCCCTGCTTCTTCCTTAAGTTGTGTTTGTGAATGCAAGAGCTGGCAGCAATAAAACAACAATTGAGCAAAACCACGGAAGCTAGCAGTCAAAGGTCTAATCTAAATGTCCTGCACTGTTGTTCTCATTCATTTATACCGTCTTAATATAAATAGACTAGGCTATTCATGCATGTGTGTTGCTAACTTCCTTTAACACCTCCAGTAAGCTCAGAACAGCAACAAACCACAGAAGGCTGAATTTCAATGATGCTGATCCACTCTACTTGTGTCTTAGTTAAGTTGCTTCTGTTTCTGTAAGGCTTAAAACAGCCTACAATGTAGACAATTTATTATAACAATTAATATGCATATTATATTATGATTATGATATTATATTTATTATGTAATAATTAATATGCACAGTAGGCTATATTATATTATGATTATTATAATCAGTTGCTTCCTTGGAAGTGAATGAGTGAGGTTTGGTAATGTTCCAGTGACCACAGACACGAATTGTGGCTGAATACTTCTGAGGTTGGACTGTGAATGGCTTCTGGTAAATATATGAAAGCACTAAAGCCAACTAAACCTGACTAGGTGATTGCAAGTGTAGCCGGTGGCGGTCCGCACCGCACACGGGTCTCGAACCCGCCACCCCGCAAGCTACAAACTCCCGGTGTGGGAGTGGAACGCTCTAACCACCTGAGCTAAAAGCCCAAGCTTCTAACTCAGCGTGTTAGAAGCGCCTATGGAATTGAGTGATGAGGATTTACAGCAAGGGCGTAACTTTGGGTTTTCCATTGGGGGGGTTAGCCTAAATGCTCAGCTTTTTACCTCCATCTAGGAGGTTATGTTTTCGCCGGTGTCTCTCTCTCTCTCTCTGTATGTGTGTGAGTTAACATGTTATCTCCCCGGTTAGAATGTGTTACAGAGAGATGTAGTCATTAGCCTGACATTATGTTTGTTATTTCACACCTGAACATTCTGACATTCCATGGTAGTAAACTGAACATTCTATAATTGAAATGAGTTTATCCCTCATTCTGACTTGAAAAAAATAGATAATAACATTTAAAACATGTCCATTTACGTTCTTTGAAATAATACCCATGAGAAGCCCACAAATTGCGAAGTCCTGAGTCAGGGGCGTCGCCAGGTTTTTGAATGTGGGGGGCAACCTGGTGGGGGGTCTGGGGGTCCTCCCCCAGAAAATTTTTAATATATTAGATGCAATTTCCTGCTTTCTGGTGTATTTTTAACAGCAAATTTTGTCAACAAAAAATCAACACTTTTCACAATTATTTGCCTGCATGTTGAGCCTCTGACTCATTCTCATTGAAATTGAGATGGATTGACTATTGGTCATTTTGGTCATCAAGTTTTGGATGCCATGGTTTTATACTAGATGATATAAAACTCAAGCAATAAACTTGTTTTATGTCAATATTTAATTTATATTGGTATACACACCAAAAAATAGTCTAGACCTGATTCACTCACTATGTTTTCTATTTCAAGCAGTGAATCAATAGGCTTAACTTAGGCTGTATTATGAAAACTCATTCTTGACAAGGAGCTGTGTTTGAATTAGCCTAAAGTCATTACGTAACATTACATTACGTAAGATAGCTTGATACATATCCTAAAACTGACTAGATCAGGGGTCTCAAACACAAATGAACTGGGGGCCACTAGGGTCAACATTATCTGACTGGAGGGCCATGTCAGGGATCAATTGTATTCTATTATTTATTTATGTTTATCTAACAGGGACCTGCACAGTTCCTTTATAATTATTTAGAGTGTTTTTTAATCTATAGATGTGATATTCAATATTAGGCCTATATCTCATCATTGCATGCCAAGCATACTAGAACAAATATCTTTTCACTTTTCAATAGGAGATTGTCTGGAATCAGGTGATAAGAATCATGATAAAGGTATTCTATAGGCTAAGTAATTTGCAACCATATGTGCTGACTATATTTCATTAATTATATGTAATGAATATTAAATATAATCTATTACTATTTTGAATCTTGAGACAACATTTCTAGCACCTGTCCTGACAAACAGTTAGTCCTGACGAACAGGGAACTAAAAACAACTTTCACTATGAAAAGGATTCATCTATTTTGGGATGTCAGTGTTGAAGACAATGCAGAAATTTTATACGATTTCAACATTGAATTACTCAGGAACCGCTAATCACAAGGACGACTGCAATGAATCATTGTAATCTGTAGGATCTGCTGTTTATTTTGATATTAAGTTAAGAATCCGTGAGATATTACACAGAGAACAATGTATGACAGACGCAGAACTGTATTGGTGACCAGAATTTTTACATAAATTCCTCGCTAATTATGTCATGATGCGTTCATCACAGAAACGAACTAGTAGCACTGTTGGAAAGGCCAGTTTATGTAGATTGCAATGATGCCCTTATAATTTCAGTACAATTAAAACTCCGCGAGTACTCTAATATAAGTACAGTTGTCATAAGAGGAAATGCTGCATCAATAGACCAAACCGGCTTAAAAAATAAATAAAAAGGCTGCGCAACAGCGCCAAAATCATCTGGTGGCCAAAACCAGAATTACATGTACTTGCTTAGAATCGCCATAGAGAATGAACAGTGGAAAATACCTTAAAAAATATTTCCTAATGTATTAATGCCACTTAAATTGACGTATTTTGGGGACAGATTATCTATTTATAAATATTCTGCAAATTATAAGGTATATATTAAGTTTTGGAGAGTGGTGACGATATTTTAGTTTTAAAGGTGATGAATCACGTCAGCCGCATCTGGGCCGTGTCCGGGCCGCATCTGGGCCGCGTGCGGGCCGGATGTGGGCCGTCCAATTGAATAGCCCTGGTGTAGGCTAAAGTCTCTCTCTATGGAGCTACATTCATTTCTCATGGCAAAAGCAAGTTGTTGGGTAATACCATTTTGGTGAAGGAAGGGGGTGGAGTGGGGGCTGTTTGGTTTTATCACCAGATCAGATAAAATCAGATAAAATGGAGAAAATATTTAAAATCCGATTTATAAAAAAAAAAAAAAATTTTTTTTTTTTTTTTTTTTTTTGAGGGGGGGTTATCTTAGCTGGTTCTGATCATTGAGGGGGTCATGACCCCCGTAACCCCCCCGCAAATTACGCCACTGATTTACAGATTACCACTGAGCTAGCCGCGCTAGCTGGCCTCCGTTACACTCACCCTCCAAATCCTCACTCCCATCCGGATCACGGCACCAATGTAGCCGGTGGCGGTCCGCACTGCACGCGGGTCTTGAACCCGCCACCCCGCAAGCTACAAACTCCCGGCGTGGGAGTGGAACGCTCTAACCAACTGAGCTAAAAGCCTGAGCTTCTAACTCAGCGTGTTAGAAGTGCCCATGGAATTGAGTGATGAGGATTTACACATTACCACCAAGCAAGCCGCGCTAGCTGGCCTCCCTTACACAAGCTAAATATTTTATTGTTGTATTAAAAAGACAAGTAGTCTCATGTGGCATACCAATGTAAGCTCATAGTTGTTCTGATGTCTGTGTGAATAAGGAAGAATGTGTTTCTGAGGTGTGAACAATCTGTACCAGAGAGCCTGAGACCAAGGTCAAAGGTCAATCATTTGCAAAAATAAAGCTTGTTATTGAGTAAGACAACTCCTAGGCTATTAACAGAGACAAGATGCTAGCCCATTCAAACAGCACTTAACATGTTTTGCAGCAGGCCCGCTATATTTAAAGAAACTTAAAACATGTAGACATAAGATGGCATCCCAGTGGTAGTTAAACACAAGGTGGCATCCCAGTGGTAGTTACACGTGTTGACGAAACAGAAAATAGAATAGATTGAATCTGAAGAGAGGGTGGCCTCTAGTGGCAGTTGTGTGTAGTGCTGTCTGTAGACATGGCAAAAAAGATCAGTTACTGTATTATGATGGAAGTGATTTTTAATTAAATATTCCAGGTCCAGGAACTCAGTTAATCCATTCAAAAAGTATATTTATTGAGAGCTAAAACATTTAAAAACACAGACGCGTATCGGCCTTACAGCCTTCATCAGGGTGTGATTTTTAATAATTTGGTAGGATCTTGTGTCATTCTGGAAGTAGGTACTGGTACCCTGGGAAAACAGTTACTGTAAAACACACTATGATGGGAATGGATGAATTGACCTTTATTAATTTGAACAAAAACTATACCTGGAACAATAAGAACCTCAACTTATACCTGACTGTCTTTGACTGCTAACTGCCCGCCACTGCAACCGGGAGTAGATGTCACAGGCACCTATTGTAGATTACACTGGTGATGTAATTGAATAAATGTGTGTTTGTTTTCCCAATGCAACCCATCAAAGTTCTGAATTTATTGACACCTGTGATCAAGCATGGTTTGACATTGAAAACATGAAAATGTTCTGTGAACAGACCACAGGGAAGTGTGCCAACCTTTACCTGAAGCACTCACACCAAACACAATAAACAACAATATGCTGTGGATCTATCAAAGGTGTGTGTGTGTGTGTGTGTGTGTGTGTGTGTGTGTGTGTGTGTGTGTGTGTGTGTGTGTATGTAAAAGATAGTTTACTTGAGAGACAGTTTAGCAGACATTTCAATAGCAATATATTATACAAAATACTATATTATAAACAAAAAGTAGTTATTTACTTTTATGTTTACTTTAAATGTTTATGTTATATTAAGGCTGCAACACAAACACTAGAAAACAATATTTGAAAATGAATCAATGGCTGTTTCATTGTTCTGTGCACTGAGCCCTGAGCTCTCATGGACTTAAAGGGATAGGCCACTAATTTTCCACCTCTCAAGTCGACAAAAAACTGAGTTCAAAACTGAGTTCATCCAGTCATTGTCTGAGTCTGATGGCAGCTTTTGAAGTGGAGAAACGTAAAACTGAATTGTTTAACTGGTGGAAAATAAGTGTATTTCTCCACAGCATATCCTTAGTGAACACGGGTGTGCACATTTATGGCTGTGAGTCTGTAGGAGCGGATATTGAGACTAGGTCAATAATTCAAAATAAACTGCAGTAACCCAATGCCCTGTATCGTAAATTAAAGGTATGGCAAAAGACATTTTGATGGCTCAGCTACAGTATGCCCATGCCCTGTGATGCAGACTAGGCATGCTAGTCATCTATGCAGCTCTAACCGTGTTGTCTTTTGTTGTAACTGTTTTATAGCAAAAAAAGTAGATAAAGTCACCGCAAAATGAATATGCCTACAAAGAAACACATATTTGAAATGAAATATGACATGACAGGTAATTAGCAGCCTTCCCTTGGCAGCCGTTACCACTGGTAAACAGAACTAATGCAATATTGATGATCTAGCTAATATTTGACGAATAAAAACTGTAATTTAACTGCATAGCAATGTCAACAAAGTCAGTGCCTATCTTAAAAGCATTAAAATTATATTTCTGTCATAATTATGTCCTAAATCGTGTCATGCTAAAACATAGTACAGCATTACAGTTTTGAAGGGGCAATAACCTGTTCAAAAGGTTCAGTTGAAAACTGCGTAGATAACTGTGGAGATGGCTGAACTCCCTGCATGTGCTGTAAAACCTCTGCAGATGACCCAAATTGCAGCAGCATTTGGTCTTTGCTCAACCAAAAAGACCACATCTCTCCACTTTTAGCTTCTCTGCCACCTCGAGAAACTGACCTAACATCTATTTCTCCATTTTTTATAGTACTGTGTGTATGTGTGTGCAGAAGCTTAACCACAGCCATCAGTTAAAGTTATACAGACATATCAAGTGCTTGTATCACTCTCTCTCTCTCTCTCTGTTTCTGTGTGCATGTGTGTGTGTGTGTGTGTATTGGTGTCTGTGTGTGTAACTCTGTGTGTGTGTGTGTGTATGTGTGTGTGTGTGTGTGTGTGTGTGTGTGTGTGTGTGTGTGTGTGTGTGTGTGTGTGTGTGTGTGCGCGCGCGCATGCGTTTGTGTATGGGTGTGTGCTACTTCTGTGCCTTGTTCTTCTTCTGGACATTTGAATACACAGCATTGGGGTCCACAGGTTTGCTGGTGTTCTGGTCATCATCACCAGTTAGCTGCTTGATGGTGCTGTATGTCACAGTGTCCTCACACCGATTCTGTAAACAAACAAACAAACAAACAAACAAACAAGGATACCAATCACCTAAACTGAAGAGCATAAACATGAGGATGCCCAATCATAATCAGTTGTTGACTCACTGCAGAGGGTCCAGTCTGGGTTGGGCTGAGATGCTGAAAGGCAGCATAATGTAGATCAGATTCTTCCTCCACCTGAGAGAGAGAGAGAGAGAGAGAGAGAGAGAGAGAGAGAGAGAGAGAGAGAGAGAGAGAGAGAGAGAGAGAGAGAGGGGGGTTAACAGCTTTCAAGTGAAGATAGCAAGTCAAAACATTAATTCTGCACCTCAGTTTGATGAGCAAGGCACTGTATGATTATATAAATGAGTCAGTATGTGTCACTATCTTACATCAGCTGTCTTAGTGTCACTGATCTTGCCTTGAGTCTGTGAACAAGATTGAAATTAAGTTGATAAATTGATATACTGATATTTATTTTCTATATGTCAGCTTTCAACCACATCGATAAATCCCATTACAGTCCCCAATACAATCAGCATCACTGTGGAACAAAAATGCATCCAACTCACTGAACTGCTTTTGTGTCCTTCACCAGCATCTGAAATATAAAGATACTGTATGTATCTCATGATGTAGACTGTAGACCAGAGAAAATAGTCAGCTACAGCTAACAGTGCCATCTGAGTATATAGTGTTGGGAGTGAAATACTCACCTTTTCTTCTCCTGTGTATCAGTATGACTGCCACTATCAGTGCAGAGGCCAAGAGAGTAACAGAGACCCCAACTCCAGCAAACACAGTAACATCTGAGGGGAGGGAAGAGTAGAACAGGGGATGGGTGTACAAAATTTCCTTCTGAGTGGTTTGGCATGTGTGTGTTTGTTTGTTTGTGTGTGTGTGTGTGTGTGTGTGTGTGTGTGTGTGTGTGTGTGTGTGTGTGTGTGTGTGTGTGTGTGTGTGTGTGTGTGTGTGTTGGACAAATTTCTGAATGCCCCTTACTGTCTGCCTGCCTAGACTGATCTATGTGCATGTGAATGTGTGTGTGAGTGCAAGAAGGAAGAGGTCGGAGACTGTAAATGTTGCAATGAGTGCAATCAATCTTAAAGACTGAAATTGCATGAGCTCAAGCTCAGAATCCTAATTAATTTAGGATTACATGTAATAATATGCAAATAATCACACCTCTGTTGGGCAGGTGTCCCTGTGTACTGTGCTCTCTCTTGTGTCCAGGTGCCCTGATTGGCAGCACTTTGAAAGGTCTGCTCATTTCCCCTGCGGTGTGCAGGCTATGGAGAGTTAGCCTAGGTCACTGGTGTTGGTGCAGAAAAACTCCCAATTAATGACGTATGAGACGCATTGGTAGGGAACATCCGATCTGTCTGTTTAGACTGCCATCACATCAACACATATCTGATACGTATCTGATTTATGACCACATATGACAGAGGCCTGGATCTGATCTGGACAAATCAGATTCCATGTGACTTTTTTCTGTTTACACTGTCGTCAAACACATCGGAATTGTGCCACATGGGAGCAAAAAATCGGATTTGAACTGCCAGTGTAAACGCAGCCTTAGAGATGTCTTATTGGTCCAGGCATATCATGCCAAAGAGATCTAAAGCTCTGATATATCAGCTATACTGATAGACTGGCTCTGAAAAGTGAGTAACATAGTTTCAGTAATTGTGACTGTGTGAATCCTGCTGTTACCTGATGAGCCTGTGCTGGTGGTTGCCTTTGTGGTAGAGGAGCTCAGCACAGACACTGTGGGGGTTGTGGTGGTTGTCTTTGTGGATGATTTCAGTACAGTTGTTGTCGGTTTAGTTGTGGCCTTAGCTGCAGTTTAATACACCAGTATGTACACATTACACATCACAATACATTCCTAGCATGCAGTTTTACTCCATAACCAATTAAGGCATCTTCATCACTGATGGGCATTTCCCTTCAAATTGAGTACATTTGCAATTAAAACATCATCCTTGATATGAATGATGCCTTTGATGCACACTAGTTGAGTTTTAGTAAGTTTACTAATGCTGCTATTTAATCACACTCCATGGGTACATACAATAACCTGCTATACAGTTGATATCTGAGGAATGTATTTACCATCAAAACAGCAGTAAATCAATTGGCCTATTAAACTCAAAGACAGGAAACATCATTGTTGTATTTAATTTTCAAGTCATCATCTCTGACCTTTAATTTTTATGGTGTAGGTGGCAACAGTACCCAGCCCTTGAGTAGTCAGCTGGCATCTCCATGTTTTCTGAGAGAGACGAAACTGTAGTAGATTCCCAGTCATTGATATGTGACACTTAGATGTAGTGCTGATCTGGCGGTTGTTGGTGGTCTTCAGCTCTTGCTGTCTTTCATCCACCCAGCTCAGACGGACTCCTGCATCCATCACTGACTCTACACACTGTTCATATGTGTGCAGGAGGCAATGGAGAGTCACATGACTTCCAGTTCCTGCCTCCATCTCAGTCTGACTGGGGGACACAGAGACTGCAGGACAACAAACATCACCATGGCATCAGAATGAATCAATCAATGATAGAATGTTCAGTTTACTACCATGGAATGTCGGAATGTTCAGGTGTGAAACAAGACTTGTTTCACACCTGAACATTCCGACATTCCATGGTAGTAAACTGAACATTCTATCATTGAAATGCATTGGATTTATGCCTCTTTCTGACTTGATGTAATAACATTTCAAACATGTTTAAATTCACTTTCCTTCAAATAATACACATTTGAAGCACACAAATTGGGAGGTCCCGAATAGTTTGAAGCTTCATGCACATCAATGTAAAACCACTTTTATCTACTCGGGACCTCCAAATTTGCGTGCTTCAAATGTGTATTATTTGAAAGAAAGTGAATTTAGACTTATTTTAAATGTTATTACCCATTTTTTTCAAGTCAGAAAGAGGCATAAATCCAATGCATTTCAATGATAGAATGTTCAGTTTATAGCCTACACTACAGACATGAGTCCAACAGTTGTTGTTTGCACAGACATAGATATTAATAGTGACAGCAGAAGAGAAACATTCAGACTTAATACCTACATGGAACTCAAATTTACAGTTAATGTGATACTGTAGCTGTTCAACTTCAAACAATGACCAAACAGAAAGCTTATACCCCTGCAAACTCTGTTAAATTCTGTCTTAGGTACTATGGTGCTACGAACAGATGTGATGATGTACTGTCTGAAACAGATTGGGTCAGTGAGTGTTATGAGAAATGTGTTTTATCGCACTTACTCTGAAGAACAGAGAGATAAATTTGAGCATCAGGTCCGTATTTCTGTCCATTTGGGTACTGCTGACAGGTGTAGAGTCCAGCATCCTCAGTGGTGACATCAGTAATGTGGAGAGAACAGTTAGGGAGCAGACTGAGTCTCTCAGCTCTGGACTTTGATGTGATGGTTCCACTGGCGACTTCTTCAACAGAAGCCCCTCTGTTCCTGCTGTAAATCCATGTAGTTGATGAGCATTGGGAGTGACGTAAATGAGCGTTTCCACAGGGCAGAGTGACGGTCTCTCCTGCACTGGTGAACACACTCACAGGGTCTCCTCTGGTGCCTGAGAGGGGAAATAAATAAGGACACCCAGCATGAAATAACCACAAAACAAATACAGAAATATTTCAATGCAGGCATTTTTCTGGTAAGAGACAGAAGCGAAGCCTTAGAAGCACCTTTACACTGTTTCACATAAAACATCTAAATTACTAAAATAGTTAAGAAATAATGTGAAGAAATAATCCTGAATAATGACAGTGACTGACAGTGAGGAAATTGGATATTCTAGTAGATTTACTCAGATTTAAATCTGATTTCTTGAGCTACAGGGCCAGTAGAAATTGGAGGTGAATAATCAAAAAGAATGCATGTAACCACATTTATTGATACTGGCAGACCATCTCTCAATGCTCACACATTCCTATATCTTATCACTGATGTTGACCCAGAGGATCACACACCTCTCTCTGCTATGGCTCTGTCATTACCCTATCTGTAACTCACCCATGAAGTCCAGACTCAGGCAGATGACAAAAACCATCAGAACCCTGGGGATAGACGCCATCTCACCCTCCTGAAGACTCACAATTCAATCAACTCCCCTTCTTCTGTGTGTGTGTGTGTGTGTGTGTGTGTGTGTGTGTGTGTGTGTGTGTGTGTGTGTGTGCACGGCACAGTTGCCTGAGTGTAATGGAGATTCTTTTTTGCTCTGTTAAGTGTGTTTCCTCTGAAGACAATCACATGAACTAGATGGTGTGTGTGTGTGTCCCTCCTACCACTCATGCGAGAGTTTTAAAGAAATATTCCACCTCTTTATGAAAATTGTTTATTTAACCTTTTACCTGGAGTTCCATATGTTGGTAAAAGCATTTTGGTCTCAGCGCATGCGTTGTCCGAGTCTGGCAACTCCAATTTTACCTTTAGCTAAGCATAGGCACTGGAAAGTAAAGTTGCCAAGAGTTGCTATCTGGCAACTTTACATTCCAGAGCCTATGCTAAGCTACAGCTAAAATAAAGCTAAAATTGTGGTTGCCGGACAGGGAAAACGCATGCATTAAGAACAAAATGTTTTTACCTACATATGTAACTCTAGATTAGAGGGTGAATAACAAATTTTCATTAAAAGGTGGAATATTCCTTTAAGGCAGAAAACCAACAAGTGAGCAAAATGACAGAAGCAAACTGTTAAAAGCCTAATCACTCATGAGATATTGAGTCTTGAAGTTTAGAGAAAGTTCTTTCCCTGTTCTGTTCATTGATTTATACCCTTGCGCTTTGCTGTTAACATAAATAGACGTGGCTATGTATGTGTGCATGCATGGGTGGTTGTGACTTCCTCTTACAGCAGGGGTGTCAAACTCATTTTTATCTATGGCTACATGAGCATTGGGATTTTCCTCAGAGGCATGCCAGTTTGACCAAAAACTAGAGTGGAAAAAAATGCATATTTCCTTGAGCTTCTGACCATCACCAGCACAATCCTAATGTGCCACGTCTTGTATTCATTTGTTAGTAAGCAGTTTCATGATGCACCTCATAGCTAGTTGCCAGACTTGTGTAGTGCAAAGGCATCAGTAGAAGGTTTTTGAAACAGGCCACAGCTATGATTCTTTTCAAGCTTTTTGCACCAGGGTCACATCTGGCCCCCAGGCCTTATGTTTGACACCCCTGTCCTACAGTAATACTTCCATAAGCTCAGAAAGGCCACAAACCTCAGAGGGCTGAATGTCATTGATGGCGCTAAGCCGCTCTACTTGTGTTGTCCCAGTGATTAAAGTGATATTATGCCAATGATACGCAATGCCATTTTTTTGCCAAATTTACCCACATACTGTATGTAACTTCAGATGAGAGAGTGAATAACCCAATTTCATAAAATGGTGAAACATCCCTTTTAAAGTGAACTAAACTTGACTACTGGTGGTTGGGCTGATCTCCATCAATGATGAGTCGGCCTATAAATGAAATTCAGATGTTGTCATCATGGTGCAAAGAAAACAATCTTGTGCTTTACATCACCAAATTAAAAGAGCTGGTAGTAGACTTCAGGGGAGAAAACAGCAACATTACACTCCACTTAAAGTCTATGGTGCCCCAGTGGGGAGAGTGAGTACATCTCAGTTCACATCTCAGAGGATCTGACATGGACTTCACATATCTCCACCATAGTGAAAGAGGCTAGACAGCGCCTATACCACCTCAGAAGGCTAAAGAAATTCAAGATTTCTAATGAGCTGCAAATTACTTTCTACCTACTGCCACCATAACAATCTTTAAAGACATGCACCTCCCCAGCCACAATGTCTTCCCAAGGCTGCCGCTTCAGCTCCTTCAAGGCCAGGACTGAAAGATTGAAAGAAGCTTTTCACCCCCAAGTCATATGTGAAACTCACCCATGAAGTCCAGACTCAGGCAGATGACAAATACCATCAGAACCTTGGGGATAGATGCCATCTTCCTCTCCTGAAGACTAAGACTTTCATCAACTCCCCTTCTTTTGTTTGTGTTTGTGTGTGTGTATGTGTGCGTGTGCTTGACACAGTTGCCTGAGTGTAAGGGAGATGCTGTTTTTCTCTGTTAAGTGCTTCCTCGGAAGACAATCATATGAACTAGATGGTGTGTCTGTCCCTCCTACCCTTATGTTGCGTTTGTGGGTGTGAGAGTTGACGACACAAAAAAAACATCAAATGAGCAAAACCACTGAAGCTAATTGTCAAAAGTCAAATCACTCATGAGATATTGAGTTGTGGGGGTTTAGAAAAAAGTTCCTGCAAAGTTCTGATCATTAATTTATTGTTCTGACCATTAATTTAACCCTTGTGCTGTGCTCTTAATATAAGTAGACTATGTATGTGTGCATGCATTGTGACTTCCTCTCCTAACACCACAGTCAGTTCAGAGGGGGCCACAAACCACAGAGGGCTCAAAGCCACTGAAGACGCTACTTGTATTGTGTTGCTTGTGTCTCTGTAAGGCTTAAAACACCCTAGAAGTTAGGTGTTTTATAATATAATGATTAATATGTATATGATATTATGATTATTATAATCAGTTGCTTCCTGGGAAGTGAGTGAGTGAGGTTTACTGTCGTGAGGGTAATGTCCCAGTCTCGGCAGACACAAATTAGCCATATATCAGAATGCATCAGAGGTTGGATTGTGAATGAATTTAGGTAAATAATTATATTGCATGCATTTTGCAATAAGGAAACCGAAAATGACTAGGGATTTGCAAACTAAATAATTTTATTGTTGTTGGTTGGTGAGAGTCTGTGTGGTGTGTAGTCTGGATGTAAACAAGAAAGACAAGGTATAGGAATTATTTCAGCAACAAAAACTTTATTTACTATATGTATAAGATTGGGCTATTAGGCCTTTATTAAGAGGAGAGGAGAGGACACATAATGTGCTATTCAAATGTACACATACGCCTACAGGTTCGTATTTATTTTTGATGTCTGTGTGAAAAAGGAAGAGGGTGTTATTTGTGTTCTGTGGTGTGAACAAGTTTTGCAGGGTTTGCAATTCCTGAGAAAAAAAGGTCATGAGTTTTTTAAAGCCTGTTATTAAACTAGAGTAGCAGAGACAAGATGCTATTCAAGCAGCTCATTACATGTATTGCAGCAGGCCAGGTATCTTTACAGAAACGTAAAACAGTTAGACACAAGATGGCGTCCCAGTGGTAGTTAGACACTAGATGGCGTCCCAGTGATAGTTAGACACAAGATGGCGTCCCAGTTAAGTAAGACACTGGTGGTCTTCCAGTGGTAGTAATGCACTCATGTGACCCGAGGTTAAAGGAATAGGCCACCCCAAAACGTAAAGTCATCACAGCACCTGAAAACCCCAGAAAGAAAGTACTACGGTAACTTTTCAGGTGCTGTGATGACTTTACGCCTATCAGCGGTGCTTTGCCTGTGCTTTCGCCTGAATATAGTCCCAAGGCTTTGTCACTCCTAGGCAAACCCTTCGTGATAATGGCATTGGCATTTGTACCCGGTGTGAATGTACAGGTGAAACAACGAAATTAGGAAAAATCTTGAGTTCATTTATGACTATTTTGAGAACGACTGGCTAAATCGAAACTCCAAATTACGGCGCTCTATGCTAAGCTAAGCTAAGCTAAGCTAACGCTGTGCTTTTGGATACGTAGAACCAAGGGGGTGAAAGGAAAACACTTTTGGTCACTTATCCAACTCAGGGGAATATGGTAAGAGACTAAATTTCGTTTTGGGGTGGCCTATTCCTTTAACCCAAGTGATAGGTGTAGGTTGTCTCAGGTGATAGGTGTAGGTTGTCTCAGGTGATGAGTGGAGAATCTGACACCTACTGGGTCTGAAGACTCCTCATGGGACTACTGGGCTACAAGGACTAGCTGGTTACAGCAGAGTGAAAAGGAGAGCATGTTAGTATCTCTTAAAAGCAAACTAACTACTCAGGTGTGTGTGTGTGTGTGTGTGTGTTGTACTCACAGAAGTGTTTGGGTTGCTCTGGGCAGCACCTGCTAGACAGATCACATCAGTCAGACAAACACCAGTATAGTGTGTGTGTGTGTGTGTGTGTGTGTGTGTGTGTGTGTGTGTGTGTATGTGTGTGTGTGTGTGTGTCAGCAGTAAAGCAGAGTAGGATACACACCAGTACAGGGTGTGTGCATTTGCTATCGCTAAAGCACAGGATGAAACACACCATAATTAGTTTGTGTTCACTCACCTGATCTCTTCCTGTGGACAACTGCCACTATGATCACAACCACAAACAGACTGGCAGTGGTAGCAACTCTAACAGACACATGGACAACTAGGTGAGAGAGAGAGAGAGAGAGAGAGAAATGTTATCGCTCGCAATGACTTATGTGATAGGTAGTCCTTCACTTTTCGTCAAAAATATGTACTACAATGTTGTGTCTAGCGTCTTTTTACCATTTTTCATTCACATTTTTACTCAGAATGGAAGGTTACACGGTCATCACCTACCCCGTAACTGATTAGAGTGAAGGCTTTAAATGCTTATGAGTCAGAGTTTTTGAAACATTAATGGCAAAAATAAATGGCCAGCGTGCTTCCTTGAACCTGAGGCGATTTTTCGGGGGGCATAACTGAGTGTGGCTTTCCCCCTCTACAGGGGGAGAGTTGTAGAGGAGCCAGGCATGGTTAAATCAGCCAAGCCTTCTGTTTGCTTACCATCGTTCCTTTTGGGGCATGTCACGCGCGCGGTTCCTTCGAATTTAGCTTTCGAGATGCAGCCCTCAACAACAAAAGGAAATGACTCTTTATCCAAACAGCCCCCAAACATAGTGACACAGATGGAGATGACTGAGATGGACACACGATTCTTGGAGGTCATAGGCACAAATGTCTTATTGTAGTACATTAATTGAGTGCTCCGTAAAAAAAGATAAATGCAAACACATGCAAACAAATGAGACCATACATGACAAACATAACAAAAAGTAACAGAAAAGCAAAAGGTATGATCCAGCACAATATTCAATCTCAAACATTGAAAAGAAACTTGAAACAGTAAGGAACTACTAAACACAATACACAAGGCACAAAAGACCCTGATATTTTGATGCACCTGATCACTAAAATGATGTAGCCACAGATGTGAGGATTGTGGTTTTCATACCTGAATGGGAGGAAGATGAGATGCCTGATTCAGTGTTGCCAATTGACTTTGTGGGAGAGGATTCCATTGCAGTGACGGGGAAAGATGTGGGTTTTACACCTGTGTGGTTAAATACATATCACATTAAACACTGTAATTCACTGTAATTACACTGTTATTGAAACAAAAAACGACAAACTGGAAAAATGTAAATGAGTCTAAATGAGTTCCAGGGGGCCAAACCACTTCTGCTAAATGCAAATTGGTGTAATCCCAAAGCAAGTTTCTAATACTAGATTAGACACAGGTAAGATGCACTCCATTAAAATCGTTCAGGGCCTAGATGTCTCCAGTAATACTGATTACTGTATAACTAGCCTGGAATAGAAAAATGCAAAATGAAATCTTGGACACCAACAGTATCATAAGAGCACAATGGCTCCCTTGGACAAATGTCAATTTTCAGTTTACCGTATCTGAGAGAGTCAAGGGCAGAAAATGTTGCTCTGACAGTAGAGTGAATTATTATTCTGACCTTTAATTGTCATGGTGTAGGTGGCAACAGTAACCTGCCCTTGAGCCATCAGCTGGCATCTCCACATCTTCTTAGTGAGATCATTCTGTGAGGCTAGTAGATTCCCTTTCAATGTGATGTGACACATAGATGTAGTTCCAATGTAGCGGTTGGTGGAGTTTTTCAGCTTTGTCTTTGCCGCATTCAGATGCGCTCCAGTATCTCTCAATGTTCCTCCACAATGGTCATCTGAGTGCAGACGGCAGTGGAGAGTCACATGACTTCCTGCCTCCATCTCAGTCTTGTTAGGGGAAGCAGAGACTGCAAGATAATCAACATCATTCCATGGCATCAGACTCCACACCAATTTACAGTAAATATCAGGGTTCAACTTCATGGTTGTTTTGTATGGGCACAGTAGAACATTATCAGGGGCGTCGGAGTGGGGGGAAAAGGGGGACTGAGTTTCAACTAGGCGCATTTAACGTTACATTCATTCGGCTGCTGAGGCAGCGCTGCACGTTGGAGCTGGTGTTTCTGTTGGCCCACTGTCAATGAAACAAAATCCATCTTTCAGTAACACGGAGAAAAATGGAGGCAGGAGATGAGGCAAATCAACTGCTAACAAACTTCTTTCCCAAGAAAGGTCAGCCCAAATGTGAAAGCAAACAGCCCACGCTAAATGAACAATAGCCTACCTGCAAGTCCCCCCAGGATTTCGCAGGCCTTTTTTTGTGATTGTTGCTAGATTTCGCGGCAGGTTTTCTGTTTTCTGTTGCAGCAGAAGTTGCGCTGATTTTAGGCATTTTATTGCGAGAAAATTCCGGGGGCCAGGAAAAGTTGCGGAAAGTTGCGTTTTTTTTTTGTTGTTGTTGTTGTTGTGGTTGTTTTTTAAAGCAGCACATTTTGATGTGTTTGATGATGGTAGGTGGTTATAGCTGGGTTATAGCTATGCAGTGAACAATGCCATATTGCAACTATAGGTTTTCTTTTATCTTGAGGTTGTTTACCACCTACAACTGCAGAATGCACATTATGGATGGCTGATGGCAATTATGGTTTTAGTTATCAACCCTTTATATGACTACTGTACATGCCATCCAAGTTCATCTGTAAACCAGAACAAAATGTTATATTAAAAATATATCTAAAATAGTGATGAAAGTGCTGCTTTAAAGCAAAGAAGGAGGGAATGGCTGTTGCATGTCATCATCTTTCACTTCATCATATTCATCACCATAACCTTAATCATATTGGGCTTGATTGATTGCACTGAGTAGACTGTATTTAATCATTAGTAAAACTGTGGTATACCTAATGTGAATCCATTGCCAGGGAGCTAGCACTCTTTATACATTTGGAAGCTACAAGTGAAGTAGTTCCACAGCAAGAAGCAAGCCATGAGCTGTACTGCTTGTTATACAATAAATAACTTTTGTGTGGCAATTACTTGGCTGAAAGAAAAAAAAAACTGCTTAATTTTAATGCAAAAATATAAAAGCCATCTAATAAGCTTTGTACTTCATACAAACCAAAACAGGATTTGATATCTTAAAACATGGAAAGGATGCAGGCTAGCTTACACAAACTGGAAAAATTTGACTGTTCTGAATTCTGGTAGACCTAAAGAATGGGAACCAACTTAATGTGCGTTTAGTGTCCTATGACAAAGGGGGCTCGGTGAAAATAAATTTTGTTGAAGCCTACATTAGCAATAACTTTCAACTCCGCTTGAATTCATCATTTAGATAACCTGTGATTTTGGAATCCACACATGCGCGCACATGTGGAGGGAGAGGGAGAGGGAGACGCGCGCAACAAGAGAAGTTGCGGGAAAGGTGCGGTGATTCCTCAAAATTGCATGGCCGCGATGAAGTGGCGGGGATTGGGTAAAGTTGCATTGAAGTTGCAAATCGCAACATCGCGAAATCCTGCTGGGTCTGCGGAATACCATCGCGATTGTCAGTGCTACTGCACAACACAGAATTAGAATGAATATGACAGTGAAAGTGAAATAAATATGCATTATCGGGCCATCACTTAATTAGGCTAATACCCTAATTTAGTCTCAATGTCACAGGTGTCATAACATAAGTCAAAAAATAGTAGCAAAGCTAACTTGTGAAATGAAGGGCACTCAGTTACGGAGATTGTCACAGAATGATGCAGCAACATCTCTCATCATCTGATTGGCCTATTGTGGATTTGGGACAAGGTGAGCCTTTAGTTTAACATTAAAGCACATCATTTTATGTATGCTGGTTTTACTGTAATGTGTTAAGGAACACTCAAGTCATGCTCTTTGCTTTACTGATTTTTTCTTTACCCTGCTACTATAGCCTAGAATAAGAGACTAAAAGTCCCATCCATACAAAATAAAATGCCACCTAGTGTTTTATGATGCAAATTAATTGAGTAAGTTTGAGTAAGTTTTACACAAGGACTTTATTTAGCAAGTTCAAACACATCAGTTAGGCTTATGCTTCATGCTTGTAGTGTTGGGCAGTAGCTAACTACAAGTAGTGAAGCTTCTAGTTTTACTGAGTATCTTGGCTCTAGTGTAGCTATTTTCTGAATCTGCTACATTTTCAGGGCATCAGTTCACAACAGCAAATCATCTAGGCCATACACGGAGGATCAGTTCTTTACAGTACTGTGATGCATTTATTGCCTGACAGGCAGTGTTGGGTGTAACGCGTTACAGTAACGTAACTACTTTTTTAGCTAAAAATAGTGTAACGCGTTACAGCTGAAAATTTGGTAACGAAACGTACTTCCTTTTCTGATACGGCCCAACTTACTTTCCCTACGGACATATTTGACAGCAGCACCGATTCTCTGTTCCATGTTGCGCGCTCATCATTTAATAGAGACCCTTCAGTGACTGATGGCATGAAGAGAGCAAGCAGAAGCGAGAAGCAGCCAACAATAACTTTTGAGGGACTATGCTCATTACTTCGAACTCATTGAAATTAAGGGGAGATGTAAGTGTAAGGTGTAAACTGTGTCCACTGCCGTTAATTCAACTGCTAACCTTTCCAAGCATTTGAAAGTAACCTAAAGCATGCTAACATGGAGCTTATAGCTCAAGATCCCCGGGGAACTGATGATTCAAGCTAGTTTTGTGCTGAGTTGTTTTTGTTGCCTCACAGCTGTAGGCCTTTTCTGTTGGAATGAGATTAGGCATGTTTAATTTTGAGACACATGCGATTTTGAGGTTGTCATCACGTTCATAAGGAGCCTGTATTGAGGCTGTTATTTACTACTGTTTCACAGGGCTTTAGTGTTGAAGCCTGTAGCCAAATATTTCCATGTTAAAGGTGCCTTGTGGAATTCCTGTCAAAAAATCATATACCATACTCCACACTCAAGGGGGTGGTGTTCAGCATAAACCAGAGCCATAGCCTGTAGAGTTTGAGGCTCTTCACAAAGTATTTTTTTCTACCCTATCCAAAAATTAAAAGCTTCCACCATAATT
This sequence comes from Sardinella longiceps, assembly GCA_027497455.2. NCBI lineage: Eukaryota > Metazoa > Chordata > Actinopteri > Clupeiformes > Clupeidae > Sardinella > Sardinella longiceps. Next base: position 132,215 of record JAODXP020009792.1, on the reverse strand, counting down.
TACAAAGATGGGTAACATGCAACTATATCAAGAAGCTTGATTTCTGCAAGAGCCCATGAAAATAATTGCCTTTAGCGAAAAGCACGGCTGTAATACAGACTAACGTTAACTAAGTTCAACATATTGACTGGGGACAATGCATCGGCGTCTAGAAAAGACCTTTCTACAGTGGATAGTCAAAACACTGACATAACTGAAAATGCATCAAAATATGAACAAAGGGGCACTTAATAATTTCCCATACCTTGTTGACCAAGGTATTTGTTTCCCTTCCTATGTTCAGCAGGGCTTTCTGAAGGCATTGGCCATGCAATTTGGATAATTTACTGTAAATGCAGTGGGTAAGTGAGGCCAAACAAAAGGCACATAGCCTGGGCCAGATTATCAGAACATTTCCCTCCAACATAATGACCAGACTGGATGAATTGAGTGGATCTTCCGCAATGTCCTTCGGTGTAAAGCAGTGTTTCTCAAACTGTGGGGCGGGCCCCACTAGTGGGGCGCAGGCACATGACAGGTGGGGCGCGAGACATCTCTTTGCAATCGACAAATGGCTGCACCATGCCCCCGAATTCACAGCTATTCGTCAGATATGCGTATATGACAGTAAATTGAACTTTCCCACTGTGTTATTTGCTAGTTGCTGTGATGAGGGGTTCCTCACAGAGATATTGTGCGCAAATCGAGCCCTCCAGGTGGGGCGTGAAAATTCTCTGCCTTCCAAAGTGGGGAATGACAGAAAAAGTTTGAGAACCACTGGTGTAAAGCATAAAATTATAACAAATTATTTATAAAGCGAAGGAAGTTTTTCCTTGCCCCTGTTTCTCATGGATGCTTCCCATACTGTCTCTAAAGCGCCGCGAGACAATGCACTGTATTTGAGCGCTCTACAAATAAAATTGGTAACACTTTGCGGTAAGGGTACATGAATTATCATTAATTCATGCATGAAATCATTAATGATTAATTCATGATTCATGCATTACTTCATCTCTGAATGTCTAATGAGTCATCAGGAATTAACATGAATTCATTGTTTGTCATTAATGACCTCCTGCTGAAATAGCTCATGATCTTAAGCATTAATTACTCTGGGTACATCATCATGAGTCATGATTAATTACGCATGATCATGATGACTTATCATGTTTGTGCCCCCTCAACTAAAGTATTGGCAGGGTTCAACATTTGCAAATTGTACAATCAGATGGTCCTATCGATGGTAAATAAATTGCCCTCTCAATTTATTTCTTTATTCTTGCAAAATAAGGGCAGCATACATGTCATCAACTAAGCATTATTTTTTAAGGCGTTCATAATATTTGTGGCCCCTCAAATGAAGTGATGAAAGTGACATGAATTACAGGTTAGTTGCTCATGAGTTCATCATGTTTGTGCCCTCTAAACTAAAGCGTTGACATGGTTAAATAGGTTAAATTTAGTTGACGTATGGAACAGATAAAAATCAATGCAATGTCTGGGAAATTCTTGGAAAGTCTACATGATGAACTCATGAGGAACTAGGCTAAAGTAGGCTAAATAAGTATCCACTTTTATTGTATCAAATTATTTTGAACAAAAACATCATGATCATGCGTAATTAATCATGACTCATGATGATGTACCCAGAGTAATTAATGCTTAAGATCATGTGCTATTTCAGCAGGAGGTCATTAATGATGAACAATGAATTCATGCTAATTCCTGATGAGTCATGAGATATTGCATGATATAATGCATGAATCACAAATGAATCATAAATGAAATCATGCATGAATTCATGAAAATTTGTGTACCCTTTCCGTAAAGTGTTACCATAAAATTTAATTGAATTGAATTGAAAGTTCCAAGTGCAATGTTTCTGTTGGAGTCCTCATCATCAGTAACCTGGACAAAACAAAACACAAGAAAAAGTTATTTAAACATTTCAACAACGGGGCAACTTGACTACGAAGTGTCAAGTCGAAGTGTGATTGACTACAAACAACTAAAAAAGTAGTTGAGACAGTGTGTTGGTGCAGTATGAACAAAATTGTTTGTAAACAAACAATATGTGGCTGCTTGCATAAACCCACCATTGCAGTAATGTGTCTATTGATGTTTTTTTGGGGTGACATTATATTATATTAAAGGAAAAATCTGGTGTGAATCAACATGTACAGTAGTCCCACTGTTTTACAGTGCCAAGCGCTATTAATAGTCACCTCAATCACTGGATTTCATGCAAGGCAGACTGAGATAGCGAAACGGCAGCTAACGGTAACAGAATGGGGCATTTCAAAACGAAAGCAAATCGATTAGGTTTCATTTTTGACATGCCTCATTCAGTTAGTGTTAGCTGCCGTTTCGTAAACTCGGTCTACGATGCACAAAATTTGATCATTGAGGTGGCTTTCAGTAGCGCTTAGCAGTATAAAACAACAGAGCTATGTGTTGATTCACTCCGGATTATACCTTTAAGATGTTGAAAACACAGTTTAAAGTACTGCCCCCATGAGTTAAAGGGGAAGTTCATTTTTAGCCTTTTCAGGAGTGTGTAGTGAAATAGAATCACTGACACCAAAATTTTAACAACTGGTCCTGTCTCAGATATTTGGCTCATTTAGAATCCTCGGTAACACTTTACGGTAAGGGTACATGAATTATCATGAATTCATGCATGAAATCATTCATGATAAATTCATGATTCATGCATTACTTCATCTCTGAAAGAGTTATCAGGAATTAACATGAATTCATTGTTTGTCATTAATGACCTCCTGCTGAAATAGCACATGATCTTAAGTATTATTTACTCTGGGTACATCATCATGAGTCATGATTAATTAGCATGATCATGATGAATTCATCATGTTTGTGCCCCCTCAACTAAAGTGTTGACATAGTTAAATTTGTAAAATTTAGTTGATGTATGGGATAGATATGAGGAACTAGGCCAAAGTAGGCTAAATAAGTACTTTTATTATATCAAATTATATCAAATTCTTTTGAACAAAAACAGGTCATTAATGATAAACAATGAATTCATGCTAATACCTGATGAGTCATTAGATATTCAGATATGAAGTAATGCATGAATCATGAATGAAATCATGCATGAATTCATGATAATTCATGTACCCTTACCGCAAAGTGTTACCGAATCCTCCCTTTTCTGCTGGAGATATGGATTGCTATGTGCATGTCCGGTAATGTCCTTAAAACAACCTTAGACCTTTTTAAAAAAACATGTGCTGCTGACCAAGTGATTTCTGATGCTGTATATCATGCTGTAACTAGGTTTTCTTTTATTTTGAGTTGGTTTTTCACCCCCACCCATTACTGTTGACAGCATTAAAATGAAAAAAATAGACAAAAAGAAAACATTGGGAAAATGGAACAAAAAGAAAACATTTAGAATAGAAAAAAATTGAGATTAACTGTGATTAATTAGCATGAGTAAACTACAGTATTGATGTGATTAATCGCGATTAAATATTTTAATTGCTTGACAGCACTAGTTTGCAATGATTAAAGTTTCTTTTTCTAGGCCAACAAGCCACACTTTTCATCCTCTTCATTGAGTCTGTGAGTCTGTCTTCATTGAGTACTGCAACCAAAGAACTACTGTACTCGTGCAACTGAGCTACACTTGAAACTCAGCTTAAGGAAGTAGTTTTGGTTTCTCTTGCAGATCAGTTATGTACATAAAAATAGAAACAACTTTTGTGCTTGACTACAAATGCATATTCTTCAATCAATACAATTATTGTGACATGTTGTCTGGTGGATTCCAAATCTATCATTCTGATCTTTTTCACTTTGTTGACTACCAACTGACTGACAAGATAACTTGAACTGGAACAATAGATCTAGTCTCAAAACCAGAATAACAAGAATTACCAGTTAGTCCCACAGACATTTGACATTTAAATTCACTAGGCCATACCTCACTTTCACAGTTAAAGATCCATAAATAATGGTATACTAAATACAAGATTCAACATGGTCTTTCTTACATCTCATGGGTACAAAATTCTTGTTTTTTTTTGTTTCTCAACAATCAAATAGAAAGTAAACTAAATATGTAGTTACTGATTAAATGGTGTCTGAGTAAATATGTTCATAAGCCTCTATTGCTTAGTGGGAAAAGCTTTTCTGGGGTCTGATGGTCTGAGTCTTAAGACTGATGTGGCTTGACATTAGCAAATGAAGAGAGTAAAAGTGGGAACCAACTTATCACTCCATTATAACAAGCCAAGTGTAATCTGCAGAATATTTTTGTTACTCAGCTGGGCTAATAATCTGCAGATTATACATTGCTTGGTTGATCAATTGCTAAGGTAAGCAGTGTCCAATAAAATGTAGTTTATTACATTAAATTGCAGCATCTGAACATGCAACACTGGAAATATGACGTGGTATACTTAGGACTCACTTTGTTTTTATTTTACTCTTAAGCATGTGTTGAACTTTTATTAAATACTTGACATCAAATTGTTGGAATGCTTCAATCCTCTAATTCCCAACAATTTGATGTCAAGTGCTATAAATCTGACTTAAGTTTCCTAAAGAAATATGTGTGAAAAGCGCAAAAATAGCCTAATCCAAAGTGTTAACCAGTCTTCCTTGTCTGACAATGAATTTCAAGCACATTGAGGTCATGTGACTTCTGGTCATGCAAAGCAGCATTTTCCTTTACAGATGGCTGGGTAACTATATTGTGGCAACAGTCGAGTTTTTAATTCCCCTGTTGGATACCAACAAGGTAAGGCAGGCAAGGTTTCTCAAATAATTTTTTTTTTAACTCCCCCAAAAATTTTGGAATAGTTAGATGTTTTTTCCTGCATTTTGGTAAATTTTAACAGGTTATTATATGTAGGCTATATTTTTAAATTATCCTATTACTTTAGCACTTCATGTGAGATTTGAAGTTTGATGTTGCACTAAAAAGTAGTATTGCCGGGGCAATACTGAGGGTGACAACCCTGCTTGAATGATATGTTCAGCTTCATGGTAATAGTAAGTAAGGATAATACAAGGCCTACTGTATGAGAAAAGATTGTTTATTTTGGAGTGTTAATGCTCTGGTGAAATGTGAAAGATAAGAGAAAACTTCACTCTATAGGAGCATTAGACTCTTTGCTACTGTAGTTGTCATTGGCTCTCTGTAAATCAATAGGCTTCATTCTTGAAATGGAATTATAGAAAAATCCATCTAGATTCTTTCCAGTGTATCAGTTCACAAGGGGCGGACTGGGGCCCGAAAAAGGTTTATGTATGTTTATTTAACAGGGACCTGCACATTTGCTTTGCAATTATTTAGCATGTGTTTTTTTATCTAAAGATGAGATACGGTATTCAATGGCCTATATCTCATCACTGAAAGCATAGCCTACTAGATTTTTTCACCTTTCAATATAGGAGGTTGTCTGGAATCTGGTGATAAAGGTATACGTTGTAATTTGCAACAATTTGAATCATGATAAAGGTATACGTTGTAATTTGCAACAATGTGCTGAAAATATTTAATTAATTATTGAATATGTTATGAATATTAAATATAATCCATTACTATATATCTATTACTAACATTTCTAGCACCTGTCCTGAGAAACAGTAAGGCTGCGTTTACACTGGCAGTTCAAATCCGATTTTTTTGCTCCCATGTGGCACAATTCCGATGTGTTTGACGACAGTGTAAACAGAAAAAAGTCACATGGAATCTGATTTGCCCAGATCAGATCCAGGCCTCTGTCATATGTGGTCAGAAATCAGATAAGTATCAGATATGTGTTGATGTGATGGCAGTCTAAACAGACAGATCGGATGTTCCCTACCAATGCGTCTCATAGCCTACGTCATTAATTGGGAGTTTTTCTGCACCAACACGCAAGTTAGAAGGAGAGAAGTGACCTTCTCCATAGCCTGCACACCGCAGGGGAAACAAGGACGAATTTCAGTAAAATTAACGAATCAATTTAGGAAGATATGAGTAGGTTAGCGGAGAAATGCTTTTTGTTTCATTCCCTCAAGATTCATTTATGTCTACTCCGCGATTAACAACCACATAACCATTCATCTTCTCCGTTTTGACAGTGATGTTTCAGAGTGCGCCTCTCATACATGCAATGAAGCCGACATGCTTCCACTTTCACCAATCCTCGGACTTTATTTTTCCCCTTCACTTTCTCAAGCTTCATTTCGGTTCATTTTATTTGCTAGTTGATAGCAGGACTTTACTGACATTCATTTGATGATGAGAGAGACGGTCCGTTTGTTCAAATAGCCTAGTTCTAGATCTGTAAATACTGCTCGGGAACTCTCTTTCCGTTGCACCTGTTTCGCCACCTCTCACTTGTAGGCTAAAACACTACAGCGCTACACACTTTATTTATCTCCATTCACAGGAGATTTTACAACACTCGCGGATGTTCATGAGCCACTTTAGAAAGACGATTGTTCGGGGGTTGTGCCTGAAGTTTGTTAAGGATTAGCTTTCTACTTAGTCGTCATCATTATGATGGAAATAAGCATAGAAATTATTTAATGGCAGCAATAACATCCAGGTTCTGGCCACCTCTATTTTGAATGTCCCTTTGGTCAAGGCGGACGTGCCTTCTACGCATGCGGGTTGTTTCAAGTGTCTGGCAAGTGTAAACACGCACATCTGATTTGGGCACTTTTGAAAGTAGATGTAAACACGCAATCAAAAAAATCAGATGTGAGCAGAAAATCGGAATTGGGCACATCTGATCTGCAGTGTAAACGTAGCCTTAGTTAAATGTTAGGCCTGACGAACAGGGAGCTAAAAACAACTTTCGCTATGAAAAGGGTTGGAAAAGGTGTTATCCCAAAATAGATGAATGTGTTGAAGACAATGAAGAAATTGTATACAATTTGAACACCGGATTACTCGGGAACAGCTAATCACAAAGACGACTGCTATGTATCATTGCAATTTGTATGATCTGTTGATTATTTTGATATGTGTCTTGCCACAGTTGAGTTACGAATCCGTGAGATATTACACAGAGAACAATGTATGACATAGACACAGAACTGTATTGGTGACCATAATTTTGACATAAAATCTCGTGATGCGTTCATCACAGAAACTAACTAGTACAGTAGCACTGTTGGAAAGGCCAATTCATGTAGATTGCAATGGTGCCCTTATAATTCCGGTATAATTAAAACTCCGCTAGTAGCGTGACAGAGAAGAATGGGTGCGCCCGTCGGGACTGATGTTTGCGCCTCTCTCCAGGGCCGGATTGAGGTGGTAGCCTAATTAACGAAGCTGACGATTTCTGCTTGCCATCTTTCTGTTGACAGACACAACTTACTCTTCTTTGTTGGCCTTTAGGCCTATGGAATGAGGCTTCATCGGTAAATTATTGTCTTAGCGCCACCTGTTGTTAGTTGACAGACTGAAAATTTTGGTTATTGAACAGGTCCGACGGCCGTGAGACCGGCCGGCCGGTTCTGGACTTCTCCAGAACGCACAGATTACCAGTCCGCCCCTGCAGTTCACTATCCATGCCTTAGATTCTTGAGCAAGGTAGGCTCTTTGCCTTTCAGGGTAATTATCATACTTTTAAGTTGTAGTTTCAGTTATTACCCCACCTATAGACTTCCAATAGCTTTAGAATAATAATAAAAAAAAGTTGAAAGCATGTATTTTAATATTTTATTCCTATTTATTGTGCAAAGAAGAATGAAAGTGCAATAAGGCTGCATCATATTCCTTTCTATCAGGGGTAGTCCTAACCTCTATGTCCTGGGTGAACAGGCACCTTATCTGTCACCCCCCTATTGCAAAGGTATGGCCCTTGGTAATACAATATTTGGGTAATAGAAAATTCATCTGTTCAAATTGTAAGTCTATCATAATGTCCAGGTTTTTTTTTTGTTTTGTTTTATTTCTTGAGCTCTTGGTTACTAGATGGAACTCCAGCAGCCAATTAAGCCACCAGATAAAGATAGTTCCCTGGAAAATATGGGCGATCTTTAAACTGAAATTGAACCCTGTATTGTCGAGCAAGTACATCACAAGTAGTGCCAGTGAATTTGCCTGGCTGTAGTTTAATTTGATACCAAATACAAAAATCAGACATACCCGTATCAAAGCTTCCAAAAGACAATGAAGCAAACCTGTGTCACCCGCGATTAATTTTTTTGGCGCTCGCGTGCGCAAAAGAAAAAAGTGTCCGTGATTTTTAGGGGGGCTGAGCTAAATTTCAGGGGGGCTTGAGCCCCCCTAAAAATGGGCTAAAATCGCCACTGGCGTTAACGCTCACATCAGCCAGTCACAACCATGAATCTTTAAATAATAAAATAAAATAATAATAATAATAATTACTGATGGCTTACTATTTACATTAATGATTATTAAAAAAATCTATCAAATTGTAGATTTGCAAATGCAGTTTCATTTTGCGACCCTTAGGCTGCGTTTACACTGGCAGTTCAAATCCGATTTTTTGCTCCCATGTGGCACAATTCCGATGTGTTTGACGACAGTCTAAACAGAAAAAAGTCACATGGAATCTGATTTGTCCAGATCAGATCCAGGCCTCTGTCATATGTGGTCATAAATCAGATACGTATCAGATATGTGTTGATGTGATGGCAGTCTAAACAGACAGATCGGATGTTCCCTACCAATGCGTCTCATACGTCATTATTTGGGAGTTTTTCTGCACCAACACCAGTGACCTAGGCTAACTCTCCATAGCCTGCACACCGCAGGGGAAACGAGGGGAAACAAGGAATTTTAGTAAAATTAACGAATCAATTTAGGAAGATATGAGTAGGGTAACGGAGAAATGATTTTTGTTTCATTCCCTCAAGATTCATTTATGTCTACTCCGCGATGAACAACCACATAGGCTAACCGTTCATCTCCGTTTTGACAGTGATGTTTCAGAGTGCCCCTCTCATACATGCAATGAAGCCGACATGCTTTCACTTTCACCAATGCTCGGACTTTATTTTTTCCCCTTCACTTTCTCAAGCGGTTCATTTCATTTGCTGGTTGATAGCAGGACTTTCATTTTACTGACAAAGTCATTTGATGATGAGAGAGACGGGCCGTTTGTTCAAATAGCCTAGTTCTAGATCTGTAAACTGCTCGGGAACTCTCTCCGTTGCACCTCTGTCTCGCTACCTCTCACTTGTAGCCTACAACGCGCTGCACTTTATTTCTCTCCATTCACAGGAGATTTTACAACACTCGGTCGCAGGTGTTCATGAGCCACTTTAGAAAGACGATTGTTCGGGGGTTGTGAAGTTTGTTAAGGATTAGCTTTCTACTTAGTCGTCATCATTATGATGGAAATAAGCATAGACATTATTTAATGGCAGCAATAACATCCAGGTTCTGGCCACCTCTATTTTGAATGTCCCTTTGGTCAGGGCGGACGTGCCTTCTACGCATGCGGGTTGTTTCAAGTGTCTGGCAAGTGTAAACATGCACATCTGATTTGGGCACTTTTGAAAGTAGATGTAAACACGCAATCAAAAAAATCAGATGTGAGCAGAAAATCGGAATTGGGCACATCTGATCTGCAGTGTAAACGTAGCCTTAGAAATGCAGGCATATCCATGTTAAGGAGTCTGATGGACTGATGGAGGAAACTCCTTCTAAGGCGTTCAGTCTTTGACATCAAACTACAGAATCTCCAGCCTGATTGTAGTAAGCTGAACAGGCAGTTACTGGGATGGGTGGGATCAGAGAATATCTTAAGTATAAGTGGGTGATAACACACACAAAGCTGCAATGCTATCATTATTTATTATTGTTATTTTACTATTTCAGTCGTTACAGGTCATAATTCACCATTCACAATTGTTTTGTATCGTTTTGGAAGGTTTTTCCAGACGTCAAGACCATAACGTCACATCCATAACGCCATTTCTCCCAATGAAAACCAACTTTTTTACATTTACATTTAAAATGAAGCCTTTCTCTGTGTTTACTGAGGTGTCCTTTCATGCATTGTTGATGAACAAAATGCCACATAACCTCCGCAAACCTAGCAGTATTTCCCAATTTTGTTCATATTCTTATGCAAACTCCATGGCTGAATATAGGCAAACACAAAAAATTCATATCATGATTTACATTATAAGAATATGAGCCTTTCAATTTGCGTTATGGACGTGACGAAAAACGGACAAACTTTTGAGAGAGCTCAGTTTTTGCTGTGAAGTGTGTGAAATTTCTAGAGAAATGTAAATATTACTACATTCATCCAAACAGGACACCTCGTAAAGACAGAGAAAGACTTAATTCAAATGTAATGTAAAAAAGTTGGTTTTCATTGGGAGACGTATGGATGTGACTATGGACGTGACGTCTGGAAAACCCTCCAAAACGATACAAACTTGAAGGTGGATTTTACCTGAACAGTAATATAACAATGAAAAATAACTGATAGCATTGCAGCTTTGTGTGTGTTATCACCCACTTATGCCCATTATAAGCCCCTCCATAGACTTACATTATAGCTGAATAGGGTAAAAAATTTAACAAACAGATATCCTTTCGAAACTCGCTCAGTTGAATATTTACATCAAGACAATACTTTTTTGTATTGGAAGTTTTCTGAAAGAATTTGTATGTCCATGTAGGTGAGACTTGAAGTTTTAAGGTGAGGTTTACTTTTACTTTTTTATATATATATATATATATATATATATATATATATATATATATATATGGGCAATTCCAGCGTTATGGACGTGACATTTTCGTGCATTATTGATGAACAAAAGGCCAGATAACCTCCGCAAACCTAGCAGTATTTCACAATTTTTTCATATTCTTCTGCAAACTCCATGGCTGAATACAGGCAAACAGAAAAAATTAATATCATGATTTGCATCATAAGAATATGAGCCTTTCAATTTGCGTTATGGACGTGACGAAAAACGGACAAACTTTTGAGAGAGCGTAGTTTTTGCTGTGAAGTGTGTGAAATTTCTAGAGAAATGTAAATATTACTACATTCATACCAAACAGGACACCTCAGTAAAGACAGAGAAAGACTTAATTTCAAATGCAAATGTAAAAAAAGTTGGTTTTCATTGGGAGACATGGCGTTATGGATGTGACGTTATGGACGTGACGTCTGGAAAAACCCTCCAAAACGATACAAAACAATTGTGAACGGTGGATTTTAACCTGTAACAAGAGAAATAGTAATATAACAATGAAAAATAACTGATAGCATTGCAGGTTTGTGTGTGTTATCACCCACTTATGCCCATTATAAGCCCCTCCATAGACTTACATTATAGCTGAATAGGGTAAAAATTTTAACAAACAGATATCCTTTCGAAACTTGCTCAGTTGAATATTTACATCGAGACAATACTTTTTTGTATTGGAAGTTTTCTGAAAGAATTTGTATGTCCATGTAGGTGAGACTTAAAGTTTTAAGGTGAGGTTTACTTTTCGTGGAATTGCCCATATATATATATATATATATATTTTTTTTTTTTTTTTTTTTTTTTAACACACTCCTCTGCAGTTCATTGTTCTAAGTAGTGGGCCAGACCTACTTATATTTGGCCAGGCCTGTGAGGACTGGACTGCAATACCGCTCTTGACCATCAGGGGTCCCCAGTCTGTCTCAGCTCTGCATGCCTTGTCACTTGCTACCTGCGTCTTGATGTAATTATCATGTTTCACCTGTTCCCATTTTGTGTTCCTATTTAAACCTCCTGAGTTTCTGTGTCTATGCTCCATCTTTGATGTTGCCCTGTGGACCAAGTCTCTGTGAGTTCTCAAGTATCCTCTGTGAGTTTGTAGTGACATTTAAGTTGACTTTTGGACCTGCTGTTGGATTTTCTGACTTCTTAGTTTTTTGCCTGTACTTTTGGATTTTGTTACCTCTGTGAACTTAAGCCTGCTCTGGATTTTTTGCCTGTCTGTCTTGAAAGCCTTGGGCACAAGTAAAGAGACCTTTTGAATGCTAGTCACTCTCTCAAGCCTGTCTGTGTCTCTGCATCTGAGTCTCTTCACTGCCCCAGTGGCCAAGAGGTGAAGCCTCCAGCCTGCTACGCCGGAAACCCGGGTTCAATCCCCTGGCAATCCTGACAGAAAGACTGAGCCAAGAAGGAAGACTCAGCAGAGACACAGGAAACCACAACGCCACCTACCATCGAGCAAGTGTGTGCTGCTGTGGTCAGTCATGATGCAATTGTTGCCCGACATGAGTCACGTTTGAAAAGCCATGACGAAGCTTACAATCACCATGAGGAAGTGCTGCAAGAGCTCCAACACAATGTCAGGGCCCTCCTGGCTCGCCCACCACCTTTGCCTGATCCTATTCCCACTCAGCTGCTCACCACGGTGAGTCCTGCTGAGCCCAGACTCCGCTCAATGTTGTTTTTTGCCCCCAACGGCGCCTTCTAGGCAGCACAGTCTAATAGGCACTACCTTTTCCCTATTCCTAACCCTAACCTCCTCAACCCTCATCCTAAACTGAGGGGAGTAGTGCCTATGAAGGCAGTGCTGCCTGGAAGGCACCGTTGAGGGCCAAAAATACCAAAGACCCCAGACTCCCTGCCCCTGAGAGGTATGATGGGAACCCCAAGGACTGCCGGGGGTTTTTGACCCAGTGTTCCCCAACCTTTGAGCTTCAACCTTCCTTCTTTCCCACTGATCGCTCACGCATAGCCTACATAATCACTCTCCTGACTGAAGCCAGAGCATGGGCCACTGCCATCTGGGAGAACCAGGGTCTGGCCTGCATTGACTACAAGATCTTTACCAAGAGTGAGGTGTTTGATCATCCAGTAGGGGGCAAGTGCTGCTAATCGCCAGCTACGCCAAGGTACCTCCAGTGTGGCTGATATGCAGTGCTGTTCCGAACCCTAGCTGCCGAGAGCGAATGGAATGAGGAAGCCTTGATGGCAGCCTTCCGTCATGGACTTTCAGGCTGTATCAAGGATGAGTTGGCTGCTAAGGACCCTGTCCCTACCCTGGAGGCTCTGATTGACCAGACACTGGACAACCGCCTGCGGGAGAGGCGCCGTGAGCAACAGCCAGACTGTTCCCCCGCGAGTTTCAGTCTGCAGACCTCCACAGCAGCCCTCTAGCCCTGAGAAACCAATGCAGATTGGTGGAACACGTCTATCCCTTGCTGAGAGGAACCGTCGGATGAGGGAGCGGTGTTGTCTGTACTGAGGAAGACCAGGCCATTTCCGCTCTACCTGCCCTGAGTTTGCGGGAAAAGACCAGCCCCGTCCAGGATGGGGAGATCTGTGACCGGGCAACCTTCACTCCCTGTGCTTCAACATCGTGCATGCAAGTCCCCATCTCAATCTCCTGGGAACGTGAACACCACTCCTCACTGGCCCTTGTTGACTCGGGTGCTGCTGGGAATTTTATGGACTCCTCCCCTGCCAGCAGTCTTCGTCTTCCTATCACCAGTCTCTACCATCCTCTCTCTGTCACTGCCCTGGATGGGAGACTTTTAGGAGGAGGCACTGTCAATAGTGTTACTTCCTGTTGGTATGTCTACTGGGGGTGATCATTTTGAAAAGATCCAGTTTAATCTGATTTCCTCTCCCGAGGTTCCTGTTGTTCTAGGTTACCCCTGGTTGTCTCTCCACAGCCCACATATCAATTGGTCAACTGGCACAGTTGAAAGAATGGGGTCCCAATTGCAAGTCCTCCTGCCTCCTTTCCAGAGCTGAGTTACCTGTTTCCAAGCCTCCTTGTTCTCTCGAGTTATCCTGAGTTCCCTTCGAGTACCATGATCTGAGTGAGGTATTTAGCAAAAAGAGGGCTACATCACTGCCACCTCATAGACCTTTTGATTGTGCAATTGATCTCCTGCCAGGAACCTTCCCACCACGGGGGCGAAGCGCAAGCGATGGAGGAATATATCAAGGATTCTCTCGCAGCTGGAATCATCAGGCCTTCATGCTCTCTTGCAGGTGTCGGGTTCTTCTTTGTCAGTAAGAAAGACGGTGGCCTCAGGCCATGTATTGACTACTGTGGTTTGAATAAGGTGACAGTGAAGAACCGTTATCCCTTGCCATTGATGTCTTCTGCTTTTTAATTACTTCAAGGTGCAACCATCTTTACCATCTAGTAAAAATTTGTGATGGGGACGAGTGGAAGACAGCCTTTAGCACTCCGACTGGACAATATGAATACCTCGTCATGCCTTTTGAATTGACTAATGCTCCAGCTGTCTTCCAGGCACTAATCAATGATGTTCTGAAGGAGATCTTAAACCGTTATGTTTTTGTTTATTTGGATGATATTTGATTTTTTCCAAAGTCACTTCATGAACATGTGCATCATGTAACTGTGCGTACAGACCGAGAACGATTCAGGCGACATGGGCGACGGAAGTAATTGACTTTGTATTGGGACCTGCGATTTGGGCGACAAAAGCGGCAGGCAACTTGGGCGATAAAATCAAGTTAAACTTCGGTTAACTTTATGTAATGAGCTATGATGCGATTGGGCGATTACCAATCAGAATGTCGATTTACTGGTGAGATGCCAATAGAGAAGCAGGATTAACGTTTGAATGCTAACGTCATGGGCAAATTTGCCGTTTTGGTTGCTGTGCTCAAGCGATGTTTCTTGGGAGACTTCGGCGACTCTTGGCAATTTATCGCTGGCGGTCTGAACGTACAGTAAGATCTGTTCTCCAGTGTCTCCTGGACAATGACCTTTATGTCAAGCCAGAAAAATGTGAATTTCACGTCTCCAAGGTCTCCTTTCTAGGGTTCATCCTGGGGGAGGGAGGCCTCTTGATGGACCCAAAGAAGACTGAGGTCATCCCTGATTAGCCTTGACCCACTTCAGTGAAGGAGATTCAGTGTTTCATTGGGTTTTCCAACTTCTACAGGAAGTTCATCAGAAATTTTAGTGCTGTTGCTGCTCCATTGAAAAATCTTACGTCTGGTCCTTTCGTGTGGACTGAGGAAGCAGAGAGGGCCTTCCAGGGACTAAAAGTGAGGTTCACGTCAGCTCCAATACTTACCTTGCCTGATCCTTGTCTTCCTTTTGTTGTTGAGGTAGATTCTTCAGATGTGGCGGTAGGTGCTGTCCTGTCTCAACGACTTGCTGATGGTAAACTCCATCCCTGTGCCTTTTTCTCCTCTCGACTCTCTGCCGCCGAAAGGAACTATGATGTGGGGGATCAAGAGCTTCTGGCAATCAAGATGGCATTGGAAGAGTGCCGCCACTGGCTTGAGGGGGCCCAGAATCCATTTGTCATGTGGACTGATCACAAAAATCCTGAATATATCCAGAAGGCTAAGCGTCTCAATCTAAGACAAGCAAGGTGGGCCCTATTCTTTAATCGTTTTGACTTTGTGTTGTCTTATCGCCCAGGTTCTAAGAACCAGAAGCCGGGTGCCCTCTCCAGACTATATCTGGGGTCCAATGAAGAGTGTGCCCCTGAAACTATTCTTCCTCCTTCGAAGATTGTGGCGCCAGTACGTTGGGGAATCGAAACCCTGGTGCGACGTGCCCAGCAGGGGGAACCAGACCCAGGTAACGGACCATCAGGCCGTCTCTTTGTGCCCTCTGGAGTATGTGGTAAAGTCCTTCAATGGGGACACTCTTCTCAGCTTACCAGCCATCCTAGGTCTCGCAGGACTTTGGAGTTCCTCAAGAGGCGGTTTTGGTGGCCCAGAATGAATATTGATGTAAAGTCCTTTGTCGCTGCCTGCTCTGTTTACGCCCAGAACAAGAACCAGCACACCTCACCACATGGTCTCCTTCGCCCTTTACCCATTCCTAGACGGCCTTGGTCACACATCTCTTTGGATTTTATAACGGGCCTTCCATCCTCTCAAGGTAATACAGTTATCTTAGTCATTGTGGACCGTTTTTCTAAAGCCTGCCGTTTCCATCCTCTGCCCAAACTCCCTTCTGCACAGGAGACTGCTGTGATTGTCTGCGAGAGTGTTTTGTGTCTTTAGGATTTTTGGTCTACCCCTGGATGTTGTTACTGACCGTGGATCCCAATTTACCTCTCAGTTCTGGAAGGCATTCTGCAAGCTGATTGGAGCTACGGTCAGCCTTTCCTCTGGCTTCCACCCTGAATCCAACGGACAGACGGAGAGGTTAAATCAGGACCTAGAGGTCACCCTTCGTTGCCTTGCCTCCTCCAATCCCTCATCATGGAGCAGGTATGTCATCTGGGCTGAGTACGCTCATAACACCCTGTGTTGCTCTTCCTCTCAATCATTTTGAGTGTCAATTTGGATTCCAGCCCCCACTGTTCCAGAGCCAGGAGCCTGAGGTAGCTGTTCCCTCTGCCCGGGATTTCATTCGAAGGTGCAGGCGTGTTTGACGTGGGTTGTCGGCTTTGCTGAGATCTTCACACCGAGTATCAACTTCAGGCCAACCGCCGACGGCGACCCGCACCAGTCACTGCGCCCTGGCCAAAAGCTCTGGCTGTCGTCCCGGGATCTTCCTCTGCGAGTGGAGTCCCGCAAGCTGGCTCCTCGGTTTGTGGGGCCGTTCGGGGTGCTGAGAAGGGTCAATGCGGTCGCCTATCGCCTCCAGCTCCCCCTGCCATGCGGATCAACCCCACCTTCCACGTCTCATGTTTGCGTCCAGTCGTCACAAGTCCCCTTGCCCCGACGGTGAAGCCCTGTCCGGCCCCTAGGATTGTTGATGGTGAGCCAGTCCTGGGTGGAGGACTGGACTACAATACCGCTCTTGACCATCAGGGGTCCCCAGTCTGTCTCAGTCTGCTTACCTTGTCACTTGCTACCTGCGTCATGATGTAATTATCATGTTTCACCTGTTCCCATTTTGTGTTCCTATTTAAACCTCCTGAGTTTCTGTGTCTATGCTCCATCTTTGATGTTGCCCTGTGGACCAAGTCTCTGTGAGTTCTCAAGTATCCTCTGTGAGTTTGTTGTGGCATTTAAGTTGACTTTTGGACCTGCTTTGGATTTTCTGACTTCTTAGTTTTTGCCTGTACTTTTGGATTTTGACCTCTGTGAACTTAAGCCTGCTCTGGATTTTTTGTCTGTCTGTCTTCAAAGCCTTGGGCACAAGTAAAGAACCTTTTGAATGTAGTCACTCTCTCAAGCCTGTCTGTGTCTCTGCATCTGAGTTTCTTCACTTCCCCAATGGCTAAGTGATTAAGCCACCAGCATGCTACGCCGGAAACCGGGGTTCGATCCCCGGGCAATCCTGACAAGGCCTGCCTATATGACATCATCATTCAAGATCTTAAAGAAATATTCCACCTTTTTATGAAAACGTATTGTTCACCCTCTTACCTAGAGTTATATGTGGGTAAAATCATTTTGATCTTGCATGAGTGCATAAGTTTTCTAGTCTGACAACCCCAAATTTAGTGTCAGTTTAGTTTTTGCTTAGCATTGGCGCTGGAATGTAAAGTAGCCATGTAGCAAGCCTTTGGCTACTTTACATTTCAGTGCCTATGCTAAGGTAGCTTTGGGTTGCCAGATTAGGAAAGCACACCCATTGAGACCAAAATGCTTTTACCCATATAATGTAACTTCAGGAAAGAGGATGAATGAGTTTAAAGGATAGCTCTGGACTGAATTCAAGCATAGCCCTGTTGAAGGAGCATGCTAAATGCACCAGTTAGCGAGTGGAACAAAATAATTTGGAACAGCATAAACTGAACGCAAACACAGGAGTGAACAAGCACTTTACACCGAATCAATGGAAACTGATTATTCGAAACTGAAAGTAAGATCTGAGGTACCGTTGACTCAATGTAACGTGTTTCGCATTTGCGTTAAGTCTATACTGTTCAAAATTCTTTCATTTAATGTGAAACATATTGCTGTTAGAAGGCCCGTGCAACAGGGCTGTGCTTACTCCTGAGCTATCCTTTAACTTTAACTATTTTTCATATGGCAACTGATGGACACAGCTTGAACAAACCAGCTACTCTCTACTTAATTGGGTCTCCCCAACACCTGTGGGTGCACACTCCACTATGCCTGGTTGTCCTCATTTAATTTTAAAACTATCAGCATGTAAAGTTCTGATGAAATTCATGTTGTAGATGACAAGGCCCGGTTTGTAGACAGGAGAATTTTAGTGTGCCTGATTTTATTTTGGCTGGCACTGTTGGGTATCGCACACTCAGGTAAGTAAAGCTCTGTGCGGGACACCATTGGATTTGTTAAGAATGTTTGGCTAAATTGTGAGCTTGTCACGTAGTAGGCTACATAGCCCTACAGCTGTAAAAGTTAGCTGCCACAGGTTGGGATAGTCTAAACAGCATGTTGTGACAATGAAAACATTTGTATAGGCTGTGATTAAGAGCTGCTGATCAAGCCAGTTTTGTTTATACCCCATGCTATTGCTTTCTGGTTGCATGACAGGTTTTCTTGACAGGTTAGCTGTAGCCTCGCTTAATTGCTAGTTAAAACCACCATAACATGCTTAATTTACACTTCAAATGTTCAGATATGCTGCACAGTAAACAGAAACTGTGCCTAGGTTGCATCATTTTACATGCCTAGCATAGTGTGGTACATGTATATTTCGGTGCCTCTAGGCAACACCCTGAACACAGCTTTTGACCTTACCTGGTTTCAGATGACAAGGAATCAACACTTGCTTTCACATCAACCTTGCTTTCACATTGCTCGAAATGGTGCTCATAGTGTGTTTTTAAGTTAGCTGATGTGAGTTTAACAGTTCTGTGCAAGCTCCACTGCGCATATGTTCATGTGTCCCTATTTAAGATCTTGAAAATCTGATTAAGAAACTTAAAATTCAGCGTCATTCATCATAGCCTTTTTGCATGACCTGCCGACTGCACTGGATAGTGAGTGGAATGAAAGAATTTGGAAGAACATAGACATACTAACATAGACTGTATCTTAACTAAACCTGGTCAGCTGTCTCCAGGTTAGGCTCCGATATTGTATATACATGGTATCACCGCTGGTAGCAAAATCATGCAAAAGTTAGACTACATCAACTGACAACTCGGTGCCTTTCTAACATAGCTTTTCATCTTTTGCAATTGACCAAATACTCATTTTCCACCATCATTTGCAAATAAATTCTTTTCCCTTTGGAATTTTTGAGTGTTTTAGTATGTTATCGGATATAGTCAATTTAACAATATTTCTGTTTGGTATCATTTTATTCAGCACAACCCAAAATTTCACAATATCTAATTATTTTTACAATTTAGCTGTGCACTTGCATAAACCAAACCCAAAATCACCCCCCCAAAATAATTTGCGTCGGGAAAAGAAAATGTCAATCTTCAAGATGATCTACCAAATATGATGGATGAATGTTTTTCAGATTATGTACATATTCATTTACATGTATATTAAACTAGTAAGGGGTAGCGGCCGACGAGGTGACCGGTACTACAGAAATGGCGAGGTGGCCACTAAGACATTATTTCTGCAGAACCGGTCACCTTGAAGTCCGTTATCCCGCTTATCTCCCATTTGTATAATCTCCCATATATTTAAAGGAGCATATAAAACATAAAGGAAACATGCAACTCCAATTTAAAAGAAGTTAACCTGTTCGGTTTGGGTACTATTTACTTATGTCCATTACTTTTTTTATACTCAGACTCACTATCATTTTGCTACTCTATTCAAGTGAATGGCCCGATACCGCCATTCATTTTGCACTTGCTCTCATGTGCCCTCTCGTTGCAGTACTCCTAGAAATATTTTGAGAGTTCTCTTATTCTTCTCTCATTAAAATTTCTGTGCTCAAACAATCACGGAGATATTTTTAATGTTGTCGGGGACAGCAGGATGGTGAAAAATCAGACAGTGTGATTTTCTGGATTCCCCCGTCCCCCTCAATTTATCTCCCATAGTTGAAGGGCACCATGATAAAAATGACAGGACTCTCATCTTTTTAAGTGGGAGAACTTGCACAATTCATAGCTTTTTGGTATCTCAGGGTTTCCCAGGGCATTAAGGGATAAGTAGGTCTGTAATATATGTAAGGATTGACGGCCGACCAGGTGACCAGTTCTTCATTAATAATTGGCGAGGTGGAATCTAGAACTCCGCCGACGCACGCAGCGCGGAGACAGAGTTATTCCGCCAAGCCAATTATTAATGAAGAACTGGTCACCTCGGAGGTCGTTATCCCGCTTATCTCCCATATCTATCTATCTCTCGTATATTTGAAGAAGCGTATAAAACGTAAAAGAAATATGCAACTCAAATTTAAAAGAAGCTAACCTGTTCGGTTTGGGTACTACTTTCAGTTGAAAGTAGATGTACAAGCCTGCTTATCGTTGTTATAGTTACCATTCTGAAAGGCATTCACATGGAACGGCAATCAGTTATTAGATGGGTTATTTTTTGGAACTACTTCCAAAGTAGCCAGTTATCTAGAAATAATGGTCACCTAGCAGCCAATCAGAGAAGAGAATGGCGTTCTGAAGGGAGATAAGCAGGGGCTAGGATTAGGCCATTAAGAGCTTTACAGGCCATAACGAAAAGTTTATAAGAAGTTTTGGTAACACTTTATTTTAAGGTTCACAAATTAGCCACTAATACATACCTAATTAATGCCTGTATTAGTGACTTGTAAGGCATGTGTTAAGCAACATTAATAATTTGATAGGCGTAAATTCATTTTCTTGTTCATGACTAATTAGGCCTTTATTCTTGATATAATCTTAATAATGCCTAATAAGTATTGATCTCTACTTACTTACTACCTACAAAATTAGAACATGTATAACCCATTAGTATACTGCCTGAATAAATACAGAATAGATGAAGAAATACTTTATCAATACTTCACAATACTAATAAGCAAGTACTAGTGTGTTATACATACAGTATTCTATTTCGGTAGGTACTTCTACTTAGTAAGTCAAGATCAAGGCTTATTAGGGCATTATTAAGATTATATCAAGAATAAAGGCCTAATTAGTCATGAACAAGAAATTTGTGAATACACGCCTAACAAATGATTAATGTTGCCTAACACATGCCTTACAAGTCACTAATAGAGGCATTAATTAGGCATATATATTAGTGGCTAATATGTGAACCTTAAAATAAAGTGTTACCAAAGTGTTTATAAAAACATTTACTGGATCTTTCATCTTTTTAAAATGATGCATCAGTATTATTATTTGCAATTAATGTATTGGTTTTGTTTGTTGTTGTTCTTCACTCATAGGGGAAAAAAGAAGCCATGTCATCCAGTGACCAGAGTGCTGGGTCTACAACCCAAATAGGCAATACGGTAAAGAGACAGTTTTACTCAAATAATGTTACCAGGGATGAAGTGTTGAAATGTTGGAAACAGCATTTACACACCTGTAAAAACTGTTACCCACCTCTAACCTGTGTTTCCACACATACTTCCTGTTGTTACACAGATCTAAATGTTTATTTTGATTGACAGCTGGATGGTCGGCAGTTTTGTACTTCTGACTATGAATAGTGGAAGATTATGGTCGTGGTTTGGGGGTAAATTGATGTACCTTGACTTCACAGACTGCAGTAGGCACAGCTAAACACCAAATAACCTTTAATGTCGAGTGATTTATTGATAAAAAGAGGATAAAAGGGCAATGGTACAAGAGTATACATATCTTTACTCTGGGGTGAAAGAACCATGCCCACTTTCAACCCCTCATACTAGTATATTGCATTTTTAGTAACCTCTGTCAGAATCTTCCTTTATATTTAAAGTGAGAGGTAAATAATTTAATATTGGAATGTCAAGACAACACCTTCAGTCATTCAAAGTTATTTGGAAAGACATTTGGAAAGGTGACTCATGTGCTGGCTAGCACACAGAGCTATTCTATCAGACAAACCAAACGCCTGGTTGTTAGGGGTCCAAGCAGCGAAGCTGTTTTTTATTTATTGTTATAAATTTTTATTTATAATTTATTTTTATTATCATTTTTCTCTAAAAGTGATGCTGGAGCCTAAACCTTAGGAAGTCTTAGGAACATGAAACTTTAGGGTCTGGTCCCAAATTTGCCATTCCTTGGTACTGCATCCATAGGTGGCGCCTTAATAAAGCATTTCCATTTAAGACCACATTGACCTAGACTGTGTGTGTGCTTGCCCTGATGCACCGCAACGGCGACTCACCATGCCGTGCAGACAAGTTCCACATCAAGACGCAAGGCAGATTGTTACACTGAGATAGGGCATCAGAGAGCAAAGAGATATGACAAAAACATATTTTTGTCATTGTGGCGCCCCTATCGGCCAAATGATACCAAATTTGATGCAGGCACTTTGGATGGTGTCCAAAGGTATCCCACCAATTATGGTCTTGATACGTGAAAGTGTTTCCGAGATATGCGTTTTTGCTAATTATGGCGCCCCCTTGAGGCCAAATGACACCAAATCAGGCCCGGCGCCAGCAGTAATTGACTGAGGGGGCGATTGCATTGCGGAGAGGGGGCGGCAAAAAAAAAAAAAAAAAACTTGCGTAGAGAAGGACACGAAGATAAAACACAACACCATAGGATAGTCTGGACTACTTGTAAAAATTTGAGACTGCAGGTGAATGAACGACTTATGTGTCAATGTCCCAAGAAGGCGATTCTGCTCAGGATGTCTCCTGTCTGATCATGTTGTGGTGTGCGCATATCCTATGGAGCGTCTTGAGTAGGCTACAGTAAACAGGTTTTGTGGGGTAGTCTAACCGTATGCTCGCTTTATGTTTTAAACACATTGAGAAGCATACACTCACCAAACAAGTTGGCAAAAAAGTAGGCTTTCTCACCACTCTGACTATATCGCACAACGGTGAACTGGGACTTTATTATTCATTTTGGTGGCAAACCTACTTTCATTTTTCCATTAAATCCTCAATAAAGGTTACATCATGTACAGCATATTCGGAAAGCCTTTTTAAAGCTATAGCTAAAGGAGGTTTTAGTCTATTGAAGATACAGGATCATATTCCTTAGAAAATGAAAACTAGAAAAAAACATTTGGAGACAGCAGTCCTCAGCTAAAGACACGTATGTAGCACAGATTCCAAATGCTGCGAATCAACAATCAATTCCAAATTTTCATCCAAATCTGTGCGCATTTCAATGGTTAAAAGTCTGCAATTATAGGAATAGACAAGTTCACAGCTACAGAGTGAAGCCTAGAAGAAAATATCTTACCTGCAGCATGAAGTCAAGCATGAAGTTTTTGCCTTATTGATCAAATTGGAATATTGACCTAAACGCACGTAAACCCACAAATACGCTCTAGACTTCACTCGAGGAGAAATAGGAAAGTTAAACAAGACATTTTGCATTGCATCTTATGCTCAGTAATTGGCAATTTATAAAGAGGCTAACATGCCCCCAAGTCAGTAAAATGCAGTAAATTGTGAGTCTTTGCGCAATCTGCACAACGTCAATAGGCATCCCTTCAATAGACAACAATCAAGTGGTTGTGGATTTGGAGGTTTAGACAAATGTCATTTTGGTCTCAGAGAACTGTCAGGTTATAATGGAGGCCTGAAAATTACCAAGGTGTGGTAACAAAACAAAACTGCACCAAATTTGATGAGGGTACTTTGGATGGTCACTTACATCATGCCACCAAATATGGTCATTATATGTCATTGCATCTCCAAGATCTGAGCTCACTTGATACGTGAAAGTGTTTCTGATCGTGGGATGGTGTCCAAGGTCATCCTACCAAATATCACTGCACAAAAAGAGGGACCTGTAAACCTGTAAACAAAAAGAGGGACCTGTAAACCTGTAAACGCCCTGTAAATTACCCAATTTTCGGTAGTGTCTGGGCGTGTGTGACGTAGTGTGAGTTACTTTCACGGCAGACGCATATTGTCAGAAACGAACCATGAGCTCGGGGTACCAGCGATTAGCATATGAAAAGCAGTGAGTGTGCCTGGCTCTGACTAGCCTCACTGTATTGGACGAAAAAGGCACTTGACTAAATGTAGAGCTGGCCTGTACTAGTCGACAGTACTGACCTTTTATTGGTCCCTATGGTTAATCATTATGCAGTTATGATTATGATTAGGCCTACTAGGTAACGCTTTAATTTACAGCCCGTGAAGTACTGGGTAGCAGAGTATGTGAGCGGAGCTGAGCGCAAAAAAATCCCGCTCCCCGCTCAAGTATGTGTTCCGTCTCTCTGCTCCAGCGCTCAAGGTCACATCAGAAAGCTCCGCTCAATTCCTCTCACCGCTCACCTAAAATTGTATTCCGCTCCGGTAAAATCGCTCCTCGCTCGCTCAACTTTTATAAAGTTATCAGTTTCTGTGTAACTATGGGTTTTATTGTGTGACGTGCGAAAACAATCCGCTTCACTTCTGGACTGTGGTGGGGCCTCGATTGCAGTGTGGTAGGATATGTGTACGTGCATAATCCACTGCATGGTTGTCTCTAAATTGAATAGGTATCCTTGCTTACTGAAATGGTATCACCACGAATTCCATCCAGGCGCGGGTCAGAGATTATTGACGGACGCAGCGTTATTTTTAAGACCATTTCTGAAGATCATGAAGTGCAGCCCATAAGTGCATGGATGGAAAACTACTGTTGCCTACATGAAAATTATAAAAATCATAACCATACTTAGGCTGCAATATAGGCTATAATATCATTAAAGTTCCGATGTTTCCTCCTCACCAGCGCAAAAAAGATTAAAGACGCCAGAGAATCATTGACGGATTTATTAATATTTTCATGAGGCCTATGAGGATATTGCTTAGCTAGCAAATTTGTACAATGCATCCATTGCAAATGCAACAAGAACATAATGCAAAGAATATTTAGGCTACTGCCCAAAACATTTTAATTAAGATGATTCAATGTAATGCATTGATATGGTTAACCGTAGAACGAGGAAGTGTGCAAGACGCATTTTGCAATGAAATAGAAACCATAGCCTACACAAAATTATTGACATTAACTGTATGGAAGTAGGCTATATGAAACAAAAGCACGTATTTGTTCAACTTTAAGAAGCACCAGAACTCATCAATGCACACGTCTGTGCAAAATGAAAGAGAGCGCGTTTGCACCTGTTACTGGTCGTTATCAGTGCAGGTGCGCTATCCACCTTATTCCTAGCTCCCATGATACCATACGGAATTACTTTTGAGGCTAAAGTTTTCTTAATTTTTGAGGACACAGGGAATTTCTGGGTGAATTTTTGCATGCTCGAGACTCGTGGTGGTGTGAGCGGTACCGGAGCGAAACTGGAGCGGCTCATTGTGTTCGCTCCGATTTGGATAAAACTCCGCTCCACGCTCCGACTAAATTTTGCACGCTCCGCTCCTCGCTCGCTGCCCACTCCGCTCCGCTCACATACTCTGCTGGGTAAGTATTAGTAAGTATTAGGTAAGAATTGTGTAACAAAAAAGTATCAAGGGATAAATTACTGAGTACTTACAAGGTAAGTTTGCTGGGTAACACTTTATATTAAGACACACATATTCACTATTAATTAGCTGTTTACTAACATGTATATTAGTAGCAAACTAGCTATTTATTACTCATTATAAAACACTAATTAATACTTTATTCTGCAAGACTTCTTCTACCCATAATAGACCATTAACTAAGAATTTCCCCTGTATAAGCTCCTAATTACCCCTTATTAATAGCTAGTAAGTAAGTTGTTGCATATGAATTATGATCTAAATAAGCATGGGTCAGTACAGAGCTTGTAAAGGGATGGTAACACAAGAGCAGTTATACACCCCTATAATACTGGTCTACTCATATGGAATCAGATACAAAACCAAAGTATAATACTGTACAAATTACTCATAATTAAGTCTTTGTAATGCAGAATATGTTCCCTATTCTCAAGTTATGTCTGTTTACATTTAATGCACAATTAATTTAGCGTTAAGAGCCAAGAAAGATTTGCTATGTCATATTCACCAATAAAAAGTGATATTTGTAGCATATTTGTGCTAAATTGGATGTGTGTTTGCTGTGTACTCTGTGCTATAATGCACTTACTAAGTGTAAATAGGAGGTTACTTTAGATTAGGGAACACATGAGGCTTATTAAGTGCCAAATTAATTGTGAATTAAATGTGAACAGACACAACTTTAGAATAGGGAACATATTCTGCATTACAAAGACTTAATTATGAGTAATTTGTACAGTATTAGCCCTTGTGGTTTTGTATCTAATTCCATATGAGTAGACCAGTATTATAGGGGTGTATAACTGCTCTTGTGTTACCACCCCTTTACAAGCTCTGTACTGACCCATGCTTATTTAGATCATAATTCATATGCAATAACTTACTTACTAGCTATTAATAAGGGGTAATTAGGAGCTTATACAGGGGAAATTCTTAGTTAATGGTCTATTATGGGTAGAAGAAGTCTTGCATAATAAAGTATTAATTTGTGTTTTATAATGACAAAGAAATAGCTAGTTTGCTACTAATATACATGTTAGTAAACAGCTAATTAATGGTGAATATGTGTGTCTTAATATAAAGTGTTACCGTTTGCTGGAATAAAACACGTTCACGCTTTATTTTACAGCCCGTGAAGTACTGGGTAAGTACAGGTAAGAACAACGTAACAAAATAGAACTTTATGTGTAATATTGCCATAATTACAAAATAAGGGGTAGTCTAGATGCGTAGTATAGCCTACAGAAAAGGCATGTGTGGATTCACTTCATTTTACAGCCCCCACATCCAATATTAGGGTGTAGTTACAAGTAGTTTGGGGTATTTAGGTAATTCCACTGTACTTGTTCTTTACTTTTCAATAGGGTAGAATAGGGTTCAATAGGGCTATGCAGAAGGTGCGTGAGGGCCGAGAGTGTTATTGCAGACACATATAGATTATCTCGCAACGGCAGCAACTATGTTGTTTGATCACTAAGTTGTTTGTTCAGCGTTAAACTAATGAAATAAAGTCTACCTTATTTATATAGAGGCTCACAGACAATGATGAAGGGTAAAATCTCCCGCGAGTTTAGAGAAATAGTCTTGTTCCATTTGGAGTGGAATAATCAGCGCAAGTGATTGCGAGGGATTTATTAGTTTCATTTTCCATGTTGTAAATAAAACGCATCTTTGTCAAACTGTTGCCTCTGACTATGCATGCTACTGTACACCACTTACTGTAGGTAGGCTACCCTATTGAAAAGTAAAGAACAAGTAGCCTACAGTGGAATTACCTAAATACCCCAAAACTACTTGTAACTACACCCTAATATTGGATGTGGGGGCTGTAAAATGAAGTGAATCAACGCATGCATTTCCTGTAGGCTGTAATTATGGCAATATTACACGTAAAGTTCTATTTTGTTACGTTGTTCTTACCTGTGCTTACCCAGTACTTCACGGGCTGTAAAATAAAGCGTGACCGCGTTATACCAGCAAGTACTCAGTAATTTATCCCTTGATACTTTTTTGTTACACCATTCTTACCTAATACTTACTAATACTTACCCAGTACTTCATGGGCTGTAAATTAAAGCGTTACTGCCTACTAATATTAATAGGATAAGGATATTCTTTTACTTGCATATTCACGTCATTATTTAAGCTGCACTAAGTTTAGCGTATACCATGAATGACGTGAAGTACTTCACGGGCTGTAAATTAAAGCGTTACTGCCTACTAATATTAATAGGATAAGGATATTCTTTTACTTGCATATTCATGTCATTATTTAAGCTGCACTAAGTTTAGCATATACAATGAATTACGTGAATTTATAGAGGAAATGAAAACAGATATATTATTTCTTCAAGAAAGCACTTTAATATCACACCACACAATGTACACACACTGTCTAGGAACCATGTTGTAAATAAAGACTTGAAATCGATATGCTGTACAATATACAATATAAACACACAATATGATATAAACCACATAAGTTTTTTATATGTGAAGTGTATTTTTTGTATGATTATATATTTTACAGGTAAATTTTATGTGACAATGCCATTTGGGTTACACTTTATTTGAAGGTACCATCATAAGACTGACATGACACTTGGCCTGCTAGTCAGGCACCTTAACCACTGTGCTACCACCACCCTATGAGATATAAATATAAATATATCTTTTTCATATGGGCAATGTTTGCCCAAGTCTTCTTTGTGAATTAGTACACACAAGATAATGTAACAATTCTTATATGATGCAAAGTTATATACGTTTTATATATGTGTTTTATATGCATTTTATATGCATGTGGCCTGATTCCCCAATAAACCCCAAATGAGATTCTTATACAACATATAAAAACATTGTAAAGTTTATATAAATATTTTTTCATAAGGGAAGTGTCATCTACAATTCTTGTATGGTACAAGTTATGTAAGTTTCACATTATATGTATATTATATGGATTATATGGTTGTCTGACTCCCCTATTAACCCCATATGAGATTCTTATACAACATAAGAAACATTGTAAAGTTTATGTAAACCGAGTTTCAATTTTATGCATTTTGTATGAGGTTTGACTACCTTATAAACTCCATATAACATTGACATATAGAAAAT
This sequence comes from Sardinella longiceps, assembly GCA_027497455.2. Classification (NCBI taxonomy): domain Eukaryota; kingdom Metazoa; phylum Chordata; class Actinopteri; order Clupeiformes; family Clupeidae; genus Sardinella; species Sardinella longiceps. The sequence goes on along the minus strand of JAODXP020009792.1, from coordinate 103,747 downwards.
ATCTAAGTTTTATGTAAATCTTTTTCATATGGGCACATAGGCTTATTTGGAACACCCATGGGGCCAAGGGATCAATGAAGCCAATGCCAGTCTTGACCTATTTTGTAAAATATCTTTGAAAATCTGTAAAAATTCATCCTTTTTTGTCAAATGAGAGATTCATCTTGCAGTTTGACAAGTTATATCACATGCAAACCACGTCAATATCAGTGAAAAACTAGTCCCAAAAGTCATCATGATTCATATCATTATGTTCATCGTGTTATATCCTAACGGTAGTTTGCCGAGCCCTGTATTGAATTAGGGGTTACATGTTGCCATTCCGATATACCGCCACTCTGACATTGATGTCTAATTGTCAGAGTGGTGGTATTGAATTTTTTTGCAAACATTTCTGCACTCCGACATTTTTGTTTTCTTAGTCAGAGTGGCGGTACTTTAGTCGTTTTTCAACATTCTGCCATTCCGACATCAGGTAACATGTCATTGTAAAGTGCAGTTTTAATTGTGTAATAGTCCATGATATTGTCCTCAGTGCCTGTTTTGTGCCTGCATGTATGAGAGCAGGAGTTGTTTGACTCGCTGAAAGGCAATTCATATCGCAAGTGTTTTTTCACAGTGACCACTGGTACTCTTTCATTAAGCTGTTCAAATATAAAGCAGCACAGTTTAAAGGTGAATTGTGTAAGAATTGATGTTTGAAATATGAAAAAATAAACAAAATGCAACAGGAGAATGTGAAGAAACAAATGCAGTCATCACACAAAAAATACGGTCATGTACTCAGCTGCTGAGATATCAACCCAAATTAGCATGCTAAAAATTAGCCCCGGCCCTGACGCCTATTGTAATACCAATTTTGCCACTAGTAATCGCTAGCGACTAAAAGGCCTGTCACAGCTCGCAAACCTCCGATTGTTGACGAAGAAATCGCCTGTGGTGTAGTAGCACTTGGCTTGTAGTTGAAATTAATCTGTCAGAGTCCATTTATGCCCTGTTAATGTCCATGTTTATGGCTATTACACATTTTCTGGAGTAGCTGTCAATTCTAGGGAAGATACAAAGTCCCACGTTTCCATCAGAATGGGAAATTAGTTTTAGAAAAGGAGCGTACAAGGATTGAGCTGTACTGGATTAGCTGAAACTAACGTCAACCCCACCACCACCACAAGTTATGGGAGCCAGGAACACACTCATTGAAAAGTGAAGACAAGAACCGATTAAACTGGAATTAAACCATCGACATAGTTTGAAAACCATTCATGGCAGCTGGAGCAAGTAGGCTAAACGAAGATTGATGGTGGAACTGCAATGTTTCGTCTGGACAGGTAAAAAGACTAACATCAGGCTACCACTGCCCATGTCAAAAGTTATGTTAGATAGCAGAGCCCGTAACGTTACAACTATAAGTCCTATGGTTAAATGTAGCGGTATGCCAAGCTGATGTTTGCTAACATAGGGGCTCGTGTTAACGAAATTGATCTGTAAACATAAGACCCTGTCAAAAGCAATCAAGCTGTTAGTAGCCCGAACCAAATGTATTGTCAGTGGGTGCAGTGGCGGTCAACTAGCTAACGTTAACGTTAGTTGGCTCAAATATCAATATGATCTAAAATATCGACCAACTCTGGTAACATTAATTTGCAGACCTAAATAATAGTGGACATTCAATTGATCTAATCGAGGTGTAGATAAGGAATATCTCGGTCACAAATTCGTTAGTAAAGGAAAACACATGTGCATCGCTCATCGTTCTTGGAATGGTGTGTATGAAGTGGGCAGGGTGCTTACTGCTGACCTGCATGTCCCGAGTCAAACGATAACTCTTTATCACGCACTAACGTTAGGCTCTTCCAAAGGAGAAAGCCTTCGTTTCGGTGTTCCCGATGCATTGTCCCCGGTCAATATGTTGAACTTAGTTAACGTTAGTCTGTGTTACAGCCGCGCTTTTCGCTAAAGTCGATTATTTTCATGGGCTCTTGCAGAAATCAAGCTTCTTGATATAGTTGCATGTTACCCATCTTTGTAAATTATGGTGGAAGCTTTTCATTTTTGGATAGGGTAGAAAAAAAATACTTTGTGAAGAGCCTCAAACTCTACAGGCTATGGCTCTGGTTTATGCTGAACACCACCCCCTTGAGTGTGGAGTATGGTATATGATTAGTAGTATAAGGAGTATGGAATTTCACAAGGCACCTTTAATGCCTACTTTGTGATAAAAAATAAGTAATCTGATTTCTTATGTTTACCATGGATAACTGGAGGGAGTACCCCACTATAAGCTGGGCTGACACTGTGCCAGTTTTGCCCCTTTTTTGAGACGATTTTTTGGATGGGGCTAAATTTCATCTTACTCATGCGTCCCACATCGTGTAGTAAACATGGGGTAACGATCAGCAATTAACCTCTCACGTCCACCTACCGATTGACAATCGTATGGTTGGGTGAAAATTAGAAAATTAGTTTGAAATTCTGTTGCCCCTTGTGAGGGTTTTCACACAGTTTAAGCACAGCCACGACACGATTCTCCTATAAACTCAATGCTTTTCGAACTCTGAGCCTTGTAGGACAAATTTCATATCCTAACAATTTGCGGAGACGGTCCCAAACTGATCTAACTTCACCCACATCTGATGATTCATAGTCTGCAAGCAGCAACTCCATCTGAAATTGCTTTGTAACCATCTGAAATTGCTTTCCAACCACTTACATCGAAACCTATCCTTTGCATCCTGTGATGCAACACGATTTCTAGTTTCTCAACTTTCCCAAACAAACATAAACACCAGTATCTGTGGCATAATTGCTACAATAATCGATTTAACTTTATAGATGTCTCTTTCATATATAAGTGTTAGCTGTGTTTTAGAAGTTTGTAAGAGATGAGTTACATCAAAAATACCGCCTGGCGGTTGCTACGGTCTCCTGGTTGGTCCATCCATCCCATTTCAGTCCTGAAATGCCTTTCAATGGGCAATATTACAGATGCTTGTGCTCCAGGGGGCGCTGCATCTGATGTGAGTGAGGTTAAACCCAGGGCTTGAAAACAAAAGTATTTTTCAGATCGTTCCATTCTGAACGGAACCGGTACACTACTATAAACTTTGACTTTGGAACTAATGGGTAATTGAAAATGTGGGTCTTTTTAGTTTGTTTTTATGAGTCTTTCATGTTAATTAAATGCGACTTTGTCCGTTATAGGCCTCCTTCTTCCTCCCGCTTTACCTAAATGCGGCCGACATATGTTTGTCTCTGAATTATAACTTCAAAAAGTTTACTTGTCGTTTCCAGTATATTGTTTTCATTAAGATATTAGCCTTGTTTGATTTATAAGCTGGTAAAATGCCGAACATAGATCACAATTAATTTAAGAAGTTAATCATTGCCGCGCAGCCTGTTTAGATCAGTCTGTAACTTTTTTCCTCAAATGAATTAATAGCGAATTGTTACAATATTCCATTGAGATCATCAGATATTAACTCTATATTTCATTGTGCAAGCATTTAAAAATCCGACTTAGTATACCTTTGTAGAAATTTGACAGGGCTCAGTGCAACTGGTTGTTTCTCGCGAAAGGGCATTTGTGACAGCTGAGCATAGTGGGCGGCGAAGTGACGCGCCAACAGTAAGCCTAACTGTTTATCCTCAATTTCTCATAAAATTCTGTTCGTTTTCGGTTTTCATTTTCATTCCTTTAACCGGTTTGGAGCCCTGGTTAAAACTGATCATGACTGACCTTTAATTTAAGGATCCAGAGGCTTGCCCAATAGAGACGTCTCTCACTACACTCTCTTCCAGATCTCTAGGAGCAACCAACTTGTCAAACACAAACTTCCATTAGCCAGCCCCCAAAATCTTAACACTACTACTGTTATTGTCAGGGCACACAGACTCAGGAGTCAAAATTCAATTCCAAACTCAAAAGGTTTATTTTCCAAAGGACAACAGAGGCAGTAATAATCATCAATTGGCATCAATCCAGGAAAGCACAGAAGATCATAAAATGGTTAACCGAAATAGTCCAACGTATAGTATTTCCTCTCTCCGTAGATGAGAACAGACAGAGAGTGAAGAGTGACTGGGGCTTAAGTTGGGAGAGGGGAATTGGACACAGGTGATGGCTTGATTAGTAAAATTAGTAAACAGGGGAATTGGATTGGGAGATTGCAGAGTGAGGAGTGGCCGTGGCCGTAGGGGAGTCTGGTGTGCTTGGAGTGTGAGATGTGGGTGTGGCTGGTGAGGGACCTGGTGTGGTCGTGACAGTTATATAAACCAGAGCTTTGAACCAGAATTTTTCGCCAATTGGTGGTTCTGAACAGAGACAGTATTTTAATGTTTCTGGTTTTAGTTCCCACCCTGAAATTGATGTTCCCGAACCGGTTAGAATAAAAAAAAATACAGTTCCTGGACTGGTTAATATCATTCCATGTCGCCTGTGGGACCTAAAATATGTAGGCCTATTCTTTAAATTTGGATATTAATAGTCACAATATTGTCCATTGGTCTACAGCGAACATAATAAAACACTAGGCCACTACTTTATACAAGCTGCATTACTGCCTTCTGCATAGCCTAAATGTGAACTGAACAATTTCCCAGCCAAACAAAAAATATTGTCATATACTGTAGGGTGGCATAATATTGGATTCTTGCCTTCATTCATGCCTTTCCTATTACTGACAATTGTTTGAATGCTAAAAATTTGGACTATTACGTTATTTCAAATGAATTAATGTTAGCCGTTTCCAACAGGGTTAATCATGGCCAAGAGAATTGAGAGAACGTGAAATTAATGCCAAACACAGATATTTTTATTATCATTGATATCGTACAATATTTTCCTTTAATGAAATACTTGAGACTTCAGTTTGTCTGCTCTCTCCATGTTTTCATTGAATGACAGGAGGTGACCCTCATGATTTCATGGAAGACAAAAACCTTCTCAGGAACAGAAAAAGAACCGGTTTTTAACCGCTTACCACTATTTTAAAAAATCGTTTCTGTTCCAGAACAACATAAATGATAACGTTTCTGGTTTTGTTTCTGTTCCTAGCAAAATGGCAAAGTTTTCTTGTCTTCGTTCCATGAACCGGTTCAAAGCCTTGATTAAAATCCTTTGATCCCTCATCAAGATGGGCCATGGTAATAGATGACAAACAGCTGTAATTAGAAAAACAAAAGTCTGTGGGAGCTACAGCTTCAGGTTGCAGAAAAGAACACAATCCCTTGAGGTTACATTGAGGTCACAGAGCTAAACAGACATTAAAGGGCCCTATCATGCTTTTCCAGCTTTACCATGCCCTTTAGTGAGTGTGTTAAATAGCTTTTAGGGCATTTATAAGGTAGGCAGAAGTTACATGTGTCAAAGTATCCTTTAGGGGGAGTAATTCTCTACCACAGAACTGTATTTCTCAACTGACAAAAAATGCCTCGTTGGGATTTCAACGTTCCAAAACTTTTGTTTCCGCTTTATGTATACGTCACCATGTACTTAACATGGGTGTAAATGAGAGAAGTCATCAGTATTGTCACAATTAGGAGAAGTTATCACATGCTGCGGGCGACGAGTAAAGTAAAGATCAGCTTCCAGCGTCTATGAATGGACCCTCCTTACACCCGGCAGGCTTGTTTCGGTAGGCTGTTTGTTGTGTTGTGATAAAGTTAGCCTTAACTTAACTTTATATTTGTGCTTTTGTGGCTTAGCACAGTGGACGGTTGCTGTTATTATCAATAAATGAAGTGATGCTGACAAAAAAGGGTGTGCTCCAGTTAACTACGTCTGTGCAAGGAAGAAAACAGCTGTCATTTAGCCACTTGTAAATTCGTTAGCACATGAGTACTCAGCGCAGGTGATGCTAGGTAACAGAAAACATCATTAAACCCGATTGTGAATAAATTCAGAGGGGCTCGGATTACTGAACAGGGCAAGTGGATGGTCATTTTAGATCAATCTCTCCTAAATGTTGTACCAGATAACTGAAATGAGGCCATAACAATATGCTAGCGAAGCCAGGTTTGATAGCCTACCTTAGTGAACTGTCCTAATCATACATCCCTACGTTTGGCTGTCCAAAAATGTTACCCAATTCACAACAGTAAGTTCATAATTTAGGCAGTCACTTTCAACTGTTTCATGTTTGGAATAAAGCCTATGGCCATCGAGTCATGCACAGGCTACCTGCACAATAAATTAGAGTGAAGTAATCAAAAACGCGAAGCTTTCATTGCATCTGCATCTCATTACTGTTCTGGCTTCTACATCGATTTGTGATTATGCAATGGTAAACCTCGGTAACAAATTAGCTTATTGAGTGCACAGTCCAAAGTTGCAAGATCTCAAGCTGGAGATGCATGATCAGTGTAACGTTACCATCCTCTACAAATGGCATTGGCCTACGCGCAGTTTTTGTGGAGAGTGCCACTCGGTTTATACAGTTCAGATGACCTAAAGCAGAGACCTCAGAATGAATAGGCTAGCAAGTTGTTTCATATTTGGTTAACTGCATGAAGGTAAGACTCTGGCTATATGTTTTATGTGCATTGGTGTGTCAATGTCTTGGTGCAGTAGTTTAAAGCATGGGTTATCTGTATGATCTACCAAAAGAGGACTTCAACTAGCAGTTTTCCGTGCATTCAAAAGTTGTATCTGAGCTGTGTGTGCGCGTCCCCGTGGGCTGCTTAGTGGGTGCAAATGCCAGGGCCATTTTTTAACTCCAGTCCGTCAATTGATTATAGACTGGAGCCATAAGTGTTCACGACTGCATTGACATTTTGAAAAAACAGAGATTCAGATAACATTATGGTATATTATTTTAGCATATTTTCTAATCAGCCACATATGGCATTTGAAAGTGCTTCTGTAGCCTACTGTAGAATGCTCTGGTAGGGCTGCACTGACGCCACAGTACCTTATTAGAATCTCTGCTTTACCTATTCTGGAACACTGACAAGCTCAAATTAACTCCTGGCCTTTTATGTGTGAAAAAAAAAACATGTTATGAAAAAATGAATACATTCTGAATTCCTCACTAACATAAATAAACTCTATTACACCTTTGAAATTACTGAGAGTAAAAATGGGTGTAATAGGGCCCCTTTAACATAAGTTTTGTTAATAACCATACTGCAAACAGATGGCACATACTGTGTGTGTTGCTTCATAAAGAGTACACAAATGAATGTTTAGTTTATCAAAGACTAGCCAAACAACCATGGTTAATTTTTGGCTACACATGCCCACCATCTCTGGCTATCTGAGAATAACCCAATAAACAAAGACTTTACTACTTGTATTTTTTAGGGTGAGGATATTGGATGTCGAACAGATGATATCTTCACAAGACTGAACCTCCAGAAAGAAATCAAATTTGCCGACTTCCTCAAAATAACTCGACATTCAGTGGAAAACCTTGAGCCAAATAAAGAAGAAGAGCTGGCAGACACTTTCCTACAAAGGCTGTTAACAACAAACTACAGTGCAAGAAACGTATCAGTAAGACCAAAATCTACCTTGTTAACAGACAAAAAACAAAATCAGTGTAAAACTCAAGAGAATAATGGTTTTAGTGCCCTTTTCAAAAAGTCTGGCCAGACAGAGGAGAGAAAATCAGCCCAGATCCATCCAATGGATCTCCAGATGGCAGTGTTCCACCGCGCAGATCATTTCCTGAAACAGTTCATAGTGACTAAACTCTCACAGTGTCAGTACGCTGTGCCTTTACTTGTGCAAAACCCTTTCACTAAGGAAATAAATTTTCCATTTTGGACATTTAACCAAATCAAGAAGAGCTGGAAGTCCATTGCATGTATCAACCAGACAACAGATGAAAAAACACATAAAATCATAAGTGAAAGCAAGTCAGTCAGCAAAGCAGAAACTCCTATGGTGGCTTTCATTAGACTTTCAACAGATTCTTCTTCCAAATCCCAGCTGATAAACAGTCTGATTGATGAGAAACACAATACATTCTTCCACAGAAACTGTCCAGGGAGTAGCAAGACCAGGCTACTGATGGAAGGAGTGGCAGAAATTGCCTGGTATTGCTCTTCAGGAAAACCAGCTGATAAATTCAATGACTGTGTTGCTTTCTGCAATCTACATGGGAATGCAGTATGCTATCCCGTACAGAGGAAAATTGTGACTGAAATGGCCACAATAAATGTTGTGTTTTTATCAGAGGAGGATGGAAACTGTGAAAAGAACAGTAATATACTGCAAGATCTCTTTAAATCTTCAATACCTCTTATCTGCATTTTCACTGATGATGGATATCCCATTGTTGAGATAGGGACAGGGAAATATAAACTTGGAATAAAGAAGAGAAATCAGTCTGATGTATCAGAAGAAGTAAGTGAGGCAATCAGAATGTGTCTATCAGAAATAATAGAACAACACTCCACCAAGGTTAAGAATTTATACTTTAACCTGAACGATATGTACTTGCGTGCACTAGATTCACATGAAAAGATTAAAGTGGATATTGACAGGGAATGTATTAAAGGATACAGTGCTGCTTTTGAGATAATGGAACTGCTGACAGGAGAAGATCCTTTAAAAGTAAAAGAAACATTTCTACCATGCCAAGGCACACTGTGGCAAGACTGGAGTCAAAAGAACAAAGAGCTATATCGCCTCAAAGGAGAAAATCTTAAGGAAGAACAAAGTGCCATACATGAGGACATGAGGAAAATAAGAAAAAGGCAGACAGAAACAGGATTCAGCGATCTTATGAAGGTATTCTTTCAACATCTTCTAGGACTATCAGACACAGGAAAAAGTATTTACTCAAGTGGGTAGGGAGCCTGCTGGATGACTTTACCTCCGAGAAAGTATGTGAGCTTCACCAAGAGTATGATGTCAAGTGGAATAAGATATTGGTTTTGAAAAAGGGTCATACTAAATCAGAAAAATTGATTCATGCTCAAAAGGACATAGAAAAGACATTAAATGAGCTGAGTGCAGCAACTTTAGGGCTAGAGCACTTTCTGAGAGAGCTGGGTCAGGTGTATGAGTCAACTGGACAAAAAGGCTGGAGCCTATGTCTACCAAAAATGGCTGCAGAGCTGATGATCTCTGGGCACCCCATTGAGCTAATGGATGGAGATGCAGCTCACGTTCCTCTAGTTTGGGTTACAGCCATTTTAAACAAACTCATAGAGAGATTGGGAGATAAGAGAGTCTTTGTTTTGTCTGTTTTTGGGATCCAGAGCTCTGGGAAATCCACTATGCTGAATGCCATGTTTGGACTCCAGTTTGCTGTTAGTGCTGGCAGGTGCACTAGAGGAGCTTTCATGCAACTGGTTGAAGTATCAGAAGAGATGAAGGAACAACTGAATACTGACTACATTCTAGTTGTTGACACAGAGGGACTTAGGGCCCCAGAATTATCTGGGAAAGCAACAGCGTTCCATGACAATGAACTTGCAACATTTGTAGTTGGTCTTGGAAACATGACTTTGATCAACATCTTTGGAGAGAATGTCGCTGATATGCAGGACATCCTTCAGATAGTTGTTCAGGCTTTCCTAAGGATGCATCAGATCAATTTAAATCCAAGCTGCATATTTGTGCATCAGAATGTGACTGCTGTCACTGCTGGAGAGGAAAACATGGAAGGAAGGAGACAATTGCTGGAAAAACTGGATGAGATGACAAAGTTAGCATCAAAAGAGGAAGTATGTGATGCAGAGTGCTTTGCTGATGTTATTGCATTTGAGATAAAGAATGATGTGAAGTACTTTGCTCAGTTGTGGGAGGGTAGCCCACCCATGGCCCCACCAAATCCATCCTACAGTGATAATATTCAAGATCTAAAGAAAACTATTCTCTCTCGTACTTCACAATCCAAAACTTCCCTCAAGTTGGAAGAGTTTAAAGAACGTATTAAGACCTTATGGGAAGCCTTGCTTAAAGAAGACTTTGTGTTCAGCTTCAGAAACATTATGGAGATTTCAGTATACAGAAGACTAGAGGAGGAATATGGGAAATGGACCTGGACACTTAGAAGTAAAATGCAGAAAATTGAAGATGACATGCATATAGCAATTACCAACGGGACAACTAATGAAATTGACAAAACTGTTATTGAAGATGCAATTAAAGATATTTTTGAAAAAGTGAAAGAAGATATGAAGCAATACTTTGAAAATGACAAAGCAAAAGACATCTTGTCTCAGTGGAAGGCCAAAGATGAGATAAGAATTAAGGACCTACACGATGAAATTGTTAAGAAGACAACAAAAAAATTGAGCAATATCATCATACAGAGGAATGCTTGCAGTAAGTTAGATGAGGAGAAGACAGAACATGAGATCAAGCTTCTGAAAAAAAGTAAAGAACTTGCCTTGAGGCTAAAAAACAAAGGGGTTGATGATGAAGCCATGAAAGCAGAATTTGATTCCATGTGGACACAATGGGTCACTAATTTGACCACAGACATTGATCCCACCAAAGACATTGACATAAGAAAGGATATGATGACCATTCTCTCTGAAAACCATGAGAGTCGTATGGTAAAAGAGCGCAAAGGTTGTGAATTATACAACTCCATAAAATGTGCCCCTGATTACATTAAATATGTATCATTAATCAGAGGATTGGTAGGTAAAATCAAAGGCAAAATACTTGGAAATGTCTTGACACCTGAGGATCAACGTTCAATAAGGGAGTTCATTGAAGAAGTCATCAGGAAGACAGAAAGCTTAGTAAATTCAAAACCAATTTCTAAGATGGGATACAATACAAGTTACATGGTGGAGATAGTTAATTTAGTTAAAAATAGTGTGAAGGAATATAAACCAAAAGAAACTAAATTGGAGTTCAAGAAAGAGTTTACAGTGGATCTGTCACTTTATGTGTGTCACAGAGCAGCAGATACATTTGTCAAACTCCAGCAAACATATAAGGAGGCAACTGATCCACACATTTACCTGGAGAAAAAAAACCAGAGTACTACAGGGCATTCCAGCAGTACTGCACAGGAGCAAGTTCTGCTACTGTACTTGGTGGATTGATTTGTAGTGAATTAATGGAACCTATCTTGAAAAGAGCATACAATGAAACTGCTACTGATATATCTGAAGCTGTAAAGTCCACTGCACCATTCAAATCCAACAAATGCAATTTGGAAAAGCACATTCTAATGTCACTTGCAGTGGGAAAGGAATTTGACAAGTTCATGAATTACATTCAAAATCCAAGAGACTACATTGAAAATTTCATAAGACAACAGGTTGAGAAGTATATGAACTACACCCACACATCAGACACTCTCACAGTTCTTTACAATCTCAAAAAGCACATCAAAGGGACTGCAGATTCTGTTGCAAAAGCTGCAAATGAAGCCACATATATTGCCAAAACTAATAAAACAGATGCAAATACTTGGCTGCAAAACTTCTCTGACAAAACTAAAACATACTTGGAGAAGAGCTGCATAGATCTACATAGAGCTGAGAACTATCAGAATATTGACTTTGATCATCTGGCAGATACAATACAGAAAGAACTCAGTCGTGTCACTGATGAGATGACCAAAGGCCTTTGCAGGCTATCAGATCTCAACATGGAGATGTGCAGGACCAAGCCTAATGAGATACTGATTGAGCATTTCTGTGACTGCTGCTGGGCAAAGTGCCCTTTTTGTAATGCAGTTTGTGTTGCTTCCAACAACCATGCAGGAAATCACTATGTTCCAATTCATCGAGCTGATGGAATCATTGGATGGCATTATCGCAATACAAAAGACCTTGCTTGTGATTTCTGTACCACTCAAGTCTCTACAGACAAAAAATTTTTCCCATCACGTGGAGATGAGAAGTCAGTCCCTTATAATGATTTCAGATCAGCAGGAGGAAAGTATGCTGATTGGACTATCAATCCAGACCCTACTGAGCTACCATACTGGAAGTGGTTTATCTGCACATTCCAGACTCAACTGGAAACATATTATGAGCGTAAATTCCAGGGGGAAGGAAAAATTCCTGATGAGTGGAGGCAATACAGTGTACAAGATGCCATCAAGAGTTTGGATAAGTATGGCTAATATTTCCATCCGACTTCTTAATGCACATTTTAGGCTATGTGAATAAGAAGTCCTCAGTTGTGAACACCGTCTGGAATTTATATTGTGTCTGTGACCACATTGGCTTTTGCGGAGGTCTGCACTCTCCAAGTGTTTTCTAGTTAATAAATAAGTTGAATAAACACTTAGCCGTAGATTGTGAAACAATTTTATTCTGAAAATGGGGTATTGGAATTCATCTCAACAATTTATATCTGCTCATTACAAAATTAGACAAAATTTCAGCTTATTAAGCATGACTCATTTAAATTGTCTTTCATTTATTCATTCTTTTTCACATTTCACTTGTGTTTCTGATTCTATCCTTTCTTAATTTTAAGATTAAATTAAATCTCAATTTTGTATTGCAATGACTAAAATCATATTTTCATTCATATTATGTCATATCATACTTTCTTGATGGTAATGTCCCCGCTGATACCTGCATATTTACATGTATTGCCGTGCAGCATTGAATGATGAATTCCATACTTTATATCAGTCAAACAAATTGAGATTCTGTAACTGCATCCTGTTATTTGATATGGTATTCTATAATCAAAACTTTAATAAATGATAACGACACAAACTGCTTTCATCTTTCTGGCTTGCGTGTGTGTGTGTGTCCATATTTCTTCTTTAAATCCAAGGCTGGGTTGACATAGGCTACTAGCCTGAAATTCCTGTAGGACTAGTTATGAGACACCTTGACTGCACTTTGTTGGTGTAATACGTGATTACAGACAGTACACAGAATGATATTGGTATTATACATAATTCATTATAGTAAGATTGTAATGCATTCCTCTGTCTTGGTCAATATTCAATTCATTTTGCTTCCACCTTCCATCCGAAGTTATCAATGAAATGGAATGCAATCGAGACAAAGTTTGTTGTGTTTTTAGCGGGCGTGACGTCCGTCCGGGCTCAGAATCCAAGTTACCGAGACAAATGGAATGCACAACAGGCTATAATAGAGATTGTTGCTGCCACCCATGTCTTTCTCAGCTATTTTGAGATATTGTTACTGTCAGCAAAAGCATGGAAGGGTCCCTTATTTAGAAGCCCAATGTTTAAGTAGAATTCACAATTGCTGTCTAATTGCTGCTCTCTTATGACTGCAAAAAAGGACCTCCACGCACATGTGAAACAAATCAACCATTTCACGGGACTTAGTTGCAAGTTCTCATTTTGCTTATTCTCTAATGTCAAGCAGAAAGCTCAGATTCATGCTCAGGGTTAACACAAAGCTCAGTCTTCAACAATCCACTCATTATTAATATAAACTAGGAGTTTAAATAGACACGTGACTTCCAAAAAACAACCAATGGGAGTCCAAACGAGGGAATGATATTAATAAGTGGTTAAGGGGGATATAATTAGGCTTGTAGGCGTTAAGCTATATCCCTGGGATAATTTGATACACTAGGCGTGTTCGAGATGTAAAGCCGCCTACAGCCGCCTGCAGACAAGCGATGCATTATGGTTAGACGCGGTGTCCGACTTTCGGCTGACTTCACCAAACTTGTCAATGCGTCACCACAGCACGTCACTCAAAACTCGCGGTATCAAGGCGCCTACAGCCGAAACCCGCATCTCCTTTTTCTCGGCTGCAAGAGGATGCATCCCACCCCCATGACGTAACTCAATATTCCAATTGGTTTGAAACTCCTCATGACAAATATGACACCCACCACGTTGTACTCACTGAAAATGGGCTTATTTGAATGAGCTGCTGCTAAGCAGTATGCAAGTTTTGCCCAATGAAATAGCCTTATTGCTCTCCAGCATGGCTTGGTTTAAGTCAAAAAGCCATCTCAAATAGGCCTAAGCATTTCATACCACATTACTATTTTTTACAAAACGCCTTCAAACACTCGGTTCCTCTTGCATTGCAACAATAATTTATTAAGCAACATTATATGATTTATTTCGCCAGTTATCACGTTCATTTTAATGATTAAGTGAGGGGATTCAAGCTGTTTTTAATGCAAACAAACTTCCGCGATATCTCCTGACATCACGTCCATGTTCACGTGTTGTATGGCTGTAGCCAGCTGCAGCTGTGTTGTCTACCTTGTCCCCCATGCTTTTCCACTCCTACCGACGTATTTCCGTAGATCTCGCCGGCTCTGGCTACAGCCTGTAGCCGTACCGACTCTGAACACGAACGAGCTTATTTTGATAGCCAGTCCATTTGACCACTGATACATTTTGATAGCCTAGCCTAGCCTAGTTTCTCCTGGAAGGAACATCTTTGCTGGTAGCAGCTTTGTTTTGATTTGTAGGCATGTGTTATGACAAAACTTAACAAGCACTTCTTTTAAACAATACTATTCTGTTTTCAAGAGGAAATATACTTAGATTAGTTTTTTGGTGATAAGCAAAAGAACTATTGTACAGTACTTGAAATTCATTGTGCAACTGAACTACACCTGGAAATCAGCTTCCTGAAGTAGTTTTGGTTTCTCTTGCAGATAATGTGTATTCAAAAATAGTATACAGAAACAACATGATTTCTCTGCTTGACTAGAAATGAATGTCCTTCAAAATATACAATCAACAGTAGAGTATTTATGAAATGCAGACGGGTGGCTTCAGTGTATTGTGCATGTCATGTGGCCCATGAAATCAGTCATCCAGATCCTTTTTGCTCTATTGACTAAACTGACTGGAAAGATAACTGGAACAATAGAACAAGTCTCAAGACCAAAATAACAAGAACAATCTCAGGTATTCCCATAAACATTTCACGTTTAAATTCACTACCTCACTTTCACACTTAAACTATCCACATAGAAACAATAAGGTATACTACATTCAAGAGTATTTTTTATTACATCTCATAAAAAGAAAGAACTAAATAGGCCCACTAATGTTAAGATTGAGAGTGTGTGTGTGTGAGGGGAGAAAAGGACACAAGAAAAGTGTTTTTTTTTTTTTTTTTTGCAAAAACTGAGGATCAGGCTGTCTTTCTTTCCATGTTCATAAACATTGCTTTTACAAAACGCCTTCAAACACTCGGTTCCTCTTGCATTGCAACAATAATTTATTAAGCAACATTATATGATTTATTTCGCCAGTTATCACGTTCATTTTAATGATTAAGTGAGGGGATTCAAGCTGTTTTTAATGCAAACAAACTTCCGCGATATCTCCTGACATCACGTCCATGTTCACGTGTTGTATGGCTGTAGCCAGCTGCAGCTGTGTTGTCTACCTTGTCCCCCATGCTTTTCCACTCCTACCGACGTATTTCCGTAGATCTCGCCGGCTCTGGCTACAGCCTGTAGCCGTACCGACTCTGAACACGAACGAGCTTATTTTGATAGCCAGTCCATTTGACCACTGATACATTTTGATAGCCTAGCCTAGCCTAGTTTCTCCTGGAAGGAACATCTTTGCTGGTAGCAGCTTTGTTTTGATTTGTAGGCATGTGTTATGACAAAACTTAACAAGCACTTCTTTTAAACAATACTATTCTGTTTTCAAGAGGAAATATACTTAGATTAGTTTTTTGGTGATAAGCAAAAGAACTATTGTACAGTACTTGAAATTCATTGTGCAACTGAACTACACCTGGAAATCAGCTTCCTGAAGTAGTTTTGGTTTCTCTTGCAGATAATGTGTATTCAAAAATAGTATACAGAAACAACATGATTTCTCTGCTTGACTAGAAATGAATGTCCTTCAAAATATACAATCAACAGTAGAGTATTTATGAAATGCAGACGGGTGGCTTCAGTGTATTGTGCATGTCATGTGGCCCATGAAATCAGTCATCCAGATCCTTTTTGCTCTATTGACTAAACTGACTGGAAAGATAACTGGAACAATAGAACAAGTCTCAAGACCAAAATAACAAGAACAATCTCAGGTATTCCCATAAACATTTCACGTTTAAATTCACTACCTCACTTTCACACTTAAACTATCCACATAGAAACAATAAGGTATACTACATTCAAGAGTATTTTTTATTACATCTCATAAAAAGAAAGAACTAAATAGGCCCACTAATGTTAAGATTGAGAGTGTGTGTGTGTGAGGGGAGAAAAGGACACAAGAAAAGTGTTTTTTTTTTTTTTTTTTTTGCAAAAACTGAGGATCAGGCTGTCTTTCTTTTCCATGTTCATAAACATTGCTTTTACAAAACGCCTTCAAACACTCGGTTCCTCTTGCATTGCAACAATAATTTATTAAGCAACATTATATGATTTATTTCGCCAGTTATCACGTTCATTTTAATGATTAAGTGAGGGGATTCAAGCTGTTTTTAATGCAAACAAACTTCCGCGATATCTCCTGACATCACGTCCATGTTCACGTGTTGTATGGCTGTAGCCAGCTGCAGCTGTGTTGTCTACCTTGTCCCCCATGCTTTTCCACTCCTACCGACGTATTTCCGTAGATCTCGCCGGCTCTGGCTACAGCCTGTAGCCGTACCGACTCTGAACACGAACGAGCTTATTTTGATAGCCAGTCCATTTGACCACTGATACATTTTGATAGCCTAGCCTAGCCTAGTTTGTTTTGATTTGTAGGCATGTGTTATGACAAAACTTAACAAGCACTTCTTTTAAACAATACTATTCTGTTTTCAAGAGGAAATATACTTAGATTAGTTTTTTGGTGATAAGCAAAAGAACTATTGTACAGTACTTGAAATTCATTGTGCAACTGAACTACACCTGGAAATCAGCTTCCTGAAGTAGTTTTGGTTTCTCTTGCAGATAATGTGTATTCAAAAATAGTATACAGAAACAACATGATTTCTCTGCTTGACTAGAAATGAATGTCCTTCAAAATATACAATCAACAGTAGAGTATTTATGAAATGCAGACGGGTGGCTTCAGTGTATTGTGCATGTCATGTGGCCCATGAAATCAGTCATCCAGATCCTTTTTGCTCTATTGACTAAACTGACTGGAAAGATAACTGGAACAATAGAACAAGTCTCAAGACCAAAATAACAAGAACAATCTCAGGTATTCCCATAAACATTTCACGTTTAAATTCACTACCTCACTTTCACACTTAAACTATCCACATAGAAACAATAAGGTATACTACATTCAAGAGTATTTTTTATTACATCTCATAAAAAGAAAGAACTAAATAGGCCCACTAATGTTAAGATTGAGAGTGTGTGTGTGTGAGGGGAGAAAAGGACACAAGAAAAGTGTTTTTTTTTTTTTTTTTGCAAAAACTGAGGATCAGGCTGTCTTTCTTTCCATGTTCATAAACATTGCTTTGTGAAAAGGCTGTCCTGGGCCAAGTCCTAAGCCTTTGATAAAACTTTAATATGGCTTGCCAGATGGTAGCCTTAACACTGAAACCCAAAACACTGAGTCCCTTAATTTCCCAGAAAATAGTGTGTGTAATTTCCATATAATAATCGAAAGTGTTACCATCCCTCCTTGCCATTGAATTTGAAGCACATTGAGGTCATGTGAGAAGAAAAGAGAAGAGAAGTATGTGCGTAAGATACTCTTGCTTAGTTTACATGTATCCTACCCAGGTCTTAATGAAACCAGTCATATTCTCCTCCCCTGTGTAAGAAGATACCGGTTATCGCGTATGCACAACAGTGTAAAAAAAAACGATTTGTAATGGTTACTTGAAAAATTAAATAAAAATAAAATCAAATTCGAACTCCCACGAACATAAAAGTCACTGTGGCTGATGGCTATAATATTTAAGACTGCATGTTGCGTTCATGTGATGTGGGAAACCAATCAAATCACCCCTTTCACTTCATCGAGAGACATGAAGAAACATGCCTGTGGAGAGGGATCCTGCTAGGCCAGTGTTCGCAAAGACTGTTTCAGCCTTGGATTTTCAATTATACTTAATAGTTATAAATGCTATTAAGCTATTGAACATTATGAAATGTGTAACAATATAGTCCTCTCTATTGAAAGCCCTCCATTTCCACCGCTAATTTACCTTCAGAGCATTTTTTTTTATTTTATTTTTATTTCGCTCGCTCGCTCCATATATTTCCTGAGAAAATCAGAGAACCAACAAATTAAATTTGTGTGGCCTTAGTAGGCTATTTACTGCCTGGCTACAGCATATCAGTTCATCTGATATAAATAACTACCAACAGTAACTACACCATTAGGCTTGAAATTATGTCAAACGCTTACGAAGATACATAAAAAAAAAAAAACAAAAAACATAATAACTCCAAAAAGACGATTAATTGGTAAAAGTTCACACATTGTTCGAATTAAGCCCGACTCTGGTCTGCATACAGAGGGGTTGCCCTTACAAAAATAGAACCAGGAACTACGCAAACATAGGTGCTTCTCATTTGTGCTTACGGCATAACACCATTTTAATTCATGATTCTGGGGCAGGGACCAAAAAAGTTAAGTATTTCCTGATCTGGAAACTGCTTTTCTTTACGTTGAACTTCCATTACTGTATTTAAATGTACCTCAAATGATCAGGTGGTGACAGAAACACATGGGCATAACTTGACCTAGTGCAGTCAGTCTGTTGCCCATAGTTTGATGATAAAAATGTTTGTGATTGTTGAACACTGTTGTGTAGTTAAATGTCAACATGTGTTTGCACCTCTCTGTCTTTCCTTTCAATCAGAGCCCGTTTACGGCGAGCCATGGCACTCCCTATTAATGCCATTCAACCTGCAATTCCAATAGCAAATCCGCTAGGGACAACATATCACAGATTGCATTTTATTTTAAGCAACTTTTACATGGATGTCAATCAAAATGAAATGTATTAATACATAAGACCATTACGTTTTTCATCTGTGAGTAGTTTTTCCCCTCACTCACTAGCATTCTGCTACTCTATTCTGGTTAATGGCCATAGGGAAAGACTTGCTGTGTCACGTGACATAGACTTTGGAGGGGATTTTACAACAAAAAATTTTAACAAAAAATGCTAAAAATATTAAGTGTGGACTGAGAATTAAGTCAAATTACTCTGAACAGCATGCATAAATGTATATTTTCAAGAAAAAATTGTATCTAAACCATTTGAATGGTGCAGCTGCATAGAATCCAATTCATTCTTCACTTACTCGAATGCGCCATCTAGGCGCACTCCCATGTAAAAGTGGAGTGCTAATTCTCCCTTATTAAAAGTTCTCTGTTGCAATCCTCTAATCCTCAATCCTGGAGCATTTGCAGGATATGCTGGTGTGGCTGGTGTAACAGGGTGGAATGGGGTGAAGCTAAAAAGCCAAACCCAGACTATGCCACCCTATGGCCTAATACAGGGAACATTTAAGAGGATCAATGATCCAGTGAAGCCATTACAAAGATCAGGTTCAAATATATACGCCAAATATCACAGCTATGTAACATCATCAGACACATTACAACACACCAATGTTTGGCTGCTTGCATAAACACACAGTTTTAACCATTTTTGAGCCATTTGTAGTCATACACAATACAGTTCTGTTGGTACTTCGGAGTTTTTGTGGTGACATTTGGAGTATGTTAAGATGATAAAAATACAGTTCAAAATTATGCCCCATTGGGCCAGTTGTAAGTGAATATTCTCTGTTCAAGGAAACCTATATGGTTCGACCAAAATGTCTTGCGTCTTCAGTATTAGCTAATCTCAAGTAGATTGAACAATAGAGCCCTTGTTGAAAATGAAGTTGCCCCTTAACAGTGGTGAATAATATTCACAGACACAACCGTGTTTCAATTAAGTTCAAGTTCAAGTTTTATTTGTCACATGCATAATCATGGTACACAATTTGCAGTGAAATGTGGATCTGGTAAACTCCAGAGACTGTCTTGTTAAAGTATATAAATAATAAAATAAAATAATAATAATTATAATTACTGATGGCTTACTATTTACATTAATGATTATAAAAAAATCGGTAACACTTTATATTAAGACACACATATTCACCATTAATTAGCTGTTTACTAACATGTATATTAGTAGCAAACTAGCTATTTATTACTCATTATAAAACACTAATTAATACTTTATTATGCAAGACTTCTTCTACCCAAAATAGACCATTAACTAAGAATTTCCCCTGTGTAACCTCCTAATTACCCCTTCTTAATAGCTAGTAAGTAAGTTGTTGCATATGAATTATGATCTAAATAAGCATGGGTCAGTACAGAGCTTGTAAAGGGATGGTAACACAAGAGCAGTTATTCACCCCTATAATACTGGTCTACTCGTATGGAATTAGATACAAAACCACAAAGTATAATACTGTACAAATTACTCATAATTAAGTCTTTGTAATGCAGAATATGTTCCCTATTCTAAAGTTATGTCTGTTCACATTTAATGCACAATTAATTTGGTGTTTGTTTTTTTAGTTGAGATTTTATTTTTCCAAGAGCCAAGAAAGATTTGCAATGTCATATTCACCAATAAAAAATGATACTTGTAGCATATTTGTGCTAAATTGGATGTGTGTTTGCTGTGTACTCTGTGCTATGCACTTACTAAGTGTGAATAGGAGGTTACTTTAGATTAGGGAACACATGAGGCTTATTAAGTGCCAAATTAATTGTGAATTAAATGTGAACAGACACAACTTTAGAATAGGGAACATATTCTGCATTACAAAGACTTAATTATGAGTAATTTGTACAGTATTATCCCTTGTGGTTTTGTATCCAATTCCATACGAGTAGACCAGTATTACAGGGGTGAATAACTACTCTTGTGTTACCATCCCTTTACAAGCTCTGTACTGACCCATGCTTATTTAGATCATAATTCATATGCAACAACTTACTTACTAGCTATTAATAAGGGGTAATTAGGAGGTTACACAGGGGAAAATCTTAGTTAATGGTCTATTTTGGGTAGAAGAAGTCTTGCATAATAAAGTATTAATTAGTGTTTTATAATGAGTAATACATAGCTAGTTTGCTACTAATATACATGTTAGTAAACAGCTAATTAATGGTGAATGTGTGTCTTAATATAAAGTGTTACCAAAAAATCAATTAAATTGTATATTTACAAATGCAGTTTCATTTTGGGACCCTTAGAAATGCAGGTATATCCATGTTAAGGAGTCTGATGGACTGATGGAAGAAACTCCTTCTAAGAGCCCGTTCACACTGACACGCTTTTTTCACCTCCAGGCGCTCGATTTCAATTGTTTCCTTATGGAACGATGCGACTTGACCGTTGCTACGCGCCTCGTGTAAAAAAAGCACAAGTAAAAACGCAAGCGACTAAAAAACACAAGCGCTCAAAGTTGAAAATAATTTAACTTTTGAGGTCACGTTTTCTTCAACAATGGGCCCGTTGCCTAGCTGCCAGTCATAGCTAAGTCGGGGAGTTAGCGGTTTAGCCAAATCTAGCTGTCATATCAACAATACGTACATTTATCATTTTCGACCTCGCATGTTTTTGTCACTCATTTTTCAGAATACTCGCGTTTTACAAGCGGAAAAGCGTTCAGTGTGAAACCCCCTAAGGCGTTCAGTCTTTGACATCAAACTACAGAATCTCCTGCCTGATTGTAGTAAGCTGAACAGGCAGTTACTGGGATGGGTGGGATCAGAGAATATCTTGATGGCTCTGTTTCGGCATCTCCTGGTGTCTTGCATGCATGGAAGAGAAGACTTTGAAATGCACTCAGCCAAATGCACCACTCTCTGCAATGATTTCCGCTCCTAGCATGGTCTTTTGAACCACGTTATTTAATGAGTCTCCATACAAAACAAACAATCAAAAAAAGAGATGAAAACATAGTTCCCGTTCAATCTGTTCAATCTACCATGTGATGGTGGTGCAGTGGGTGAAGGCATAGGCATTCTGAAATTAGGTCCTCATGTTTTGTCAGACCCCCAGTTTAGGGTGGCCACATGTCTGGCTTTAGGCCGGACAGTTCGGCTTTTCCATGCCCTGTCCGGTGTCCGGCCCAACATCAAGCCGGACGCGTATTTGTCCTTGAAAATCATTTAGGACTTGAGACACACGCAATTGACAGGTAGCTTATCACACACGCACACAGGGCTTTCCTCACGCTAAGTTTTCATCTCTAAGTTTGATTTTAGCCTATATAAAATGATGAACTTGTGCTTACGTTTTTATGCCTACATGTTGTCTCTCTCACATCGTTTAGCACGACAACACTTCTCTATGCCACTCCTCGCAAGCTCATATAACGCACGCAAGTCAAAGGCTCTAGAATACATTGCATGTAATTCATCTCATGCTCTGAACTTTATGATTGGCGTATTAACACGCATTACAAACTTTTTAAATGATATTCATAAATAATCCTGTGGAAATAAGCTTTCTTCAACTTTTGGATGATGATAATAAAAATGTAATTGCCCAGCAATAATTTTAAAGTTGATCAAGGTATGCACAAACATTCGTGCCTTGTAGTACAGGGACACAAGGAGTAGGCACACTCCAGATAACATTTTATTAAGAAGAATGTGCCTATTTTTTATTAAAATGTATTAACATTAGGCTACAATGGCTAAAATTGTCTATGCTGTAGAATAGTCCAACTATCCATCTTTTTATTGAAATAAAGCCATGATCAGGCATGGACTGGCCATAGGGCATACAGGGCAATGCCCGGTGGGCCGACTGTCATTTTTGGGCTGGGACTGTCATAATTTGCTCATAATTTTCTAAAGTCCATGCAATGTGTCCAACTAACAATTTTTTAGCCGTTTTTGCCATGAAGTTATGACTGAAATCATGGCCAAAAATGCATGGTCCCAATATGGCCTTGGACACGAGCCTAACACCCTTTTTGATGACATGGATGTGGCCACCCTACCCCAGTTTGTTTCTCAGGCAGGAACAAGCCTACTCATGATGGTTGATGAAGTGTTCCAAGTTATCTTTGATTGTACTTTGTAACTTCTACGGCGTAACTGGAGCATTTGTGTTTAAAACAATTGCATCTTAGCACATGATAAAGTTAAAGTAGGAATTAGTCCATGCTGTAGGTGGGGATAATGCATCAAAGGGTGTTCAATATGATATTTTAAGACCCAAACAGACAAAGAAATGGTCACGTGAGGCTCTAACGACTAGTCTGAGCATGTAGCAGCAACTGTACAAGTGAAAGATGCAACTTCCGATGTATCATTCATCCAAGGTTGTTGGGAAACGATTCTAAACACTAACGACAGTGAGAACTACTGTAGTTGTAAACATAGTTAACTGCTACGTTCTAGCGACCGCTTTGGGGAATACCAATGTCGGATTCACTCTCATGCAAACCTACAAAGTTGCTACGGAAGTTAGCAATGGCGGTTTTGGGAAACAATGTCCAGCTGCTCTAGCACATGGAGACAGACTTGGGTCCATAGACTCCCATTGATATCCTTTACTTTTGCAGGAGGATATCAATATTGTAACACTACTCTACACTGACTCACTTTTCACTGCCAAAAATGTTCGGTCATCTGTTTTGAAAAAGCAAATGCCCAATGAGGGGAATCTTCCTGTTGGTTTGAAGTAATGTATGAACTTAGGCTACATAGGCTACACTGAATGTAGGCTTTTTAGTTCAGTGAATTCAGTGAATTATGAGTATTACAAGTCCTCATGGTAAACTTTTCTTCTGAAGGCTTCCATTTCTATAGCTGGGGGTTCTTCTGTGGACACACACGGAATAAAGAGTCAGATTGTAAGTTTGCAGATGAGCTGTGAAAGCTATAGTTTTAGCTTTAAAAACTAGATCAGCATCTTTGGAGCAACTAGGATTCAGGTTTATTGTCTTAAAGTATAAGTCCGGAGTAAGTTTAAGCATAGCCCTGCTGCACGAGCCTTCCAACAGCAGTATATTCCACATGAAATGAAAGAGTTTCGAACAGCATAGACCTAACGTGAACGCGAAACACTTTACATTGAGTCAATGTAACCTAAGATCGAATCACACACAAACTGCGCGTTCGCGGTGCGGGAGCGGGGCGATCCGTGAGCGGTTTCTATTTCAAAAAAGCAGCGCGGGAGTTGCGCGGTTCACCGCTCAGAAACCGGACAGGAGCAGCACAGAACACGCGTGCAGTCTGAATGACCTAACCTGTTAACATGTATTTTAAATGAAATCGCCCCAAAACCGCGCCCGCACCGCTCACGCACAGGTTTGTGTGTGAATCGGCCGTAAAGTGCAAGTTCGCTTTTGCGTTCGCTTCGGTCTATGCTGTACCAAATTATTTTGTTCCATTATTTTGTCCTTATCTAATGGCCAGGAATGGTGTCAACTGTCTCTTACCACTGTCTCTAAGACAGTCATTTACACACACACAATGGGGGAAGGCCAAGGCATTAGGGGTTGGGAGCATCAAGAGACAACATGCTGTAAGCTTAGGCTACTACAAAATGAGCATATAACATGACAATAATACAAGACGTACAAAATAGAATGAAAACGGTGTATAATATTAATTACTATCAGCTGAGATAGTCTGAAACCATTGCAACTCAGATAAGCAACATCATTCAAGCCAAGTGTGTGTGAGTGTGTGTGTGTGTGTGTGTGTGTGGGAAGATCTGATATCACCAAGTAATTAAGAGTCCAGGATCAATGTCAAACTTGTTGCCCTGGATCAACGGGTTAGTAGTAAGGTTAGGGTTAGGGTTGAGCTTAGGGTTAGGGTTAGAGTACATTGATCCAGGACAAACAAGTTTAACATTGATCCTGGACTCTTAATTACTTGGTGATATCAGATCTTGTGTGTGTGTGTGTGTGTGTGTGTGTGTGTGTGTGTGTGTGTGTGTGTGTGTGTGTGGCATGTGTACTGTATGTTGTAATCAGTGGTTAACCACTGATTACAACATACAGTACACATGATCAAAATGATCAAAGTGCACACACACACAGTAACAATAAAGACAGTTCTAAACAATAACAATTAAATTAAGAGTTGTGGATTAGATTAAGTGGTACTGTATACATAAGTGTGTAGAGGGAAACCATGCCTCTGTTGTGGTAAATACTATAATTAAATCTCACATCCTGTTTTAGGGTGTTGCTGCTCTCACACAGTCTCAGAATAGACACAACTGCAAAGCTCAGGTCAAAATAACAGTATAAACTAAAGCTTGTGTGATAAAAGCAGTAGCCTTTACTCCTTGTGCTCCTCTGTGTAAGTATGATTTAGTCAAGGGCTGAAGCACACTAACTCTCCCTGTACTCCTCTGTGTATATGCTAGAGTGAAGGAATGAAGAACACTAACTCTCTGTGTACTCCAATGTATAGCCTATGCTTTAGTGAAGTTCACTGTGCCTTAATGAAAGTATGCTTTAGTTCAGGCCTGGGCAAACTAAGGCCCGGGGGCCACATGCGGCCCGTTGAGCAATTAAATCCGGCCCGAGGAGCCTTCCCAAAATTGAAATAATTTCTCTTTCTGCCAAGGTGACTTTTAGATTATAGGCCTGAATTATCACATTTGTTGTATTCATGAAATACAAATTCCTCCTTTTAACCCTGCATGTTAACATGTCCTTTGAAGAAAGTGGGGCTACTAGTTTGAGACTTGTCAATTTACCGGCATCAATCGGTTGACACCCGGCCCGTTAGTAAAACTTTACAAGCCAATGTGGCCCTTCGGCCAACATAATTGCCCACCCCTGCTTTAGTTGAAGGATACAAGGACTTTTTATATTACAGACAATTTATAAATAGATGGAAATGCTTGGAAAACATGGCATAAAATCGCATCCTCTGCACATTGGCTTAATAATGACAAGTGAGGTCAACAGTGACTGTTCCCATTTCATCCGACTAGAGGGAGTAGTATCAGCCCAGAGAGCTGAGATGAAAGGACAATGAAGGAGCTGCTTTGTTCCTCCTCGTGTCACATCAGAGCTACTGAAGAATAAGAAACAATACTGCATTATGTGACAGCATAACTGTTTTTTTTACGTCCTAAAGAGTTTACTAAGTAAATACAATACCTTGAATGAATGCAGCCATTAGTGTCCAAAATACATTAACTTTTAGGTGAATTGCACAAAAATAAGTGGAGGCAGTTTAGAAATGTTTTCAACACTTTATTATGAAAATATTGGCCACACCAGCTCTAAAAAAGAGCTAAAAAGTCTAATAATAATATGTTGTATCTAGGCTGTATGTAGGAGTCCATGTATCTCATACTGTTATCAAGTGGAAAATGTTAGCATCCTATGAACAAGTTTATGGTGCGTTGGGTTGAGAGAGCCAGAGGAAAAAAATGTGTCATGGTTGTCAACCACTGCGTGTGTGTGTGTGTGTGCGTGTGTGTGTGCGTGTGTGTGTGTGTGTGTGTGTGTGTGTGTGTGTGTGTGTGTGTGTGTGTGTGTGTGTAAATGCATCCTAATCCTAAAATCTTACAGCTAATAGTTAGCAATCTAAGCAACAAAGAGAGTAAAGTTTCAATGGCAAACAATTGCGTGTATCACAGTTAGACACTAGATGGCGTCCCAGTGCCACTCTAAAGCAGTTAGACACTTCCTGATGTCCCAGTCTTCTCCTTCATCTCCAGTGCAGAAGATGGATATGGATTCAGGTGACGGAGAGCCTGATAGGCTACATGGCTCTACTGGGACTGGTTGATTACAGAAAACTGAACACTGTGAGCCTGAGAGAAATGGAGGACAGTATAATATTTTAATAATAGTGCTTTCAAACGATAAAATAAAAATCTGATTAATTACAAAATTTTGGCATGATTAATCATGACTAATCACTCTTAGCCTAATTGTAACACATTTCCTTCACTTACATTCTGCATTCTATGTTGTACCTTTATTTTGCCCTGGTAAAACCCTGATGCTAAATAGCTGATTTTGTTCTTCTCAAATGGGGCAACTGACACCTATTGCCTACCCCTTCAGATCCCCCAAACATCAACCCTCTGCTGTTGTTGAACATTCAGGCCATATTGGATGGCCCATACAGGCCATTCTTGGCCATATTTTTTGTTTAATGATAGCCATTTTCTATCTGAAATTGAACATAATACATGCCATTAAGTTTTTCTTTTTTTTTTATCTGAGTTTTTTTTTTTTTTTTTTTTTTTACTTCAACAACGGAACTTTGTCAAAAATGAAAGGAGATCAGCTGTGTTCTAAAGACTGTTTCAAGTTGCATTGCAAACTATTTGTTTGTGTGGAAGCCATGAAATGACAAGAAATGAAATTTAAGATGATTGTGTTACGTTTTCCCTTGTTGCTTTGGCAAGAAGCCATATAAGAAGTGGGATAATGTATTGTGCGACATTAGCCTAAATATTTTCACATAATGACCGGCAGACAATACATTATCCCTTACTTTACATTATCTGACATTTTAGTGTTCATACAGTACATCTTGAAATGACTAATTTCTCTTTCATAATGAATCCTTTAACCCTATGGGTCGTACTGTAATCACATTTCTACATGTGCCCTTCCTTCCAAACAACCTTTTATATGAAAAGGAGATAAATCATTTTGTGGTTGGGTTTAGAGACAGTGATGACACTTGATATAATTTTAAAACCAGATTAAGAAAGCTACATAACACAGTCAAGCAATTCACAAAATATTGTTCTGTATCTGCTATAATTATGAGACTCCATTTGGAGACGTATGTGTCATATATATCCCTAGTGCACTTTATGAACAGATCTGTGTTATACTTAAGCAACATTTTATGCAAAATTGTGCTACAGTAAATGTCTATCTGTGAATCCAAATAAAGCATAAAAATATATACATGAATATGTGTTGTACTCACATAGGTGTTTGGTTTTCCCTGTGCAGCGCCTGATAGAGACAGATCACATCATTCAAAGGCACAACAGCAAAGAGCATGTGTGTATTAGTGTGCGTGTGTGCAGTCAGTGTAACGGGCAATGTACCATACACACCATTAAAATAAGGCATAGCTATTTGCACCTCAGTGTATGTAGCCAACAATGCTGTTTGCACCCAGTGGGCATAGTAAATGTGGCTATTTACATCCGGGTGTATGTTGCATGGAAAAACAGTGTGTGTGTGTGTGTGTGTGTGTGTGTGTGTGTGTGTGTGTGCAGTAGATCACTCACCTGATCTTTTCCTGTGTACAACTATCACTATGATCAGAGCCACAAACAAACTGATAGTGACAGCAACTTTAACAGACAAATGGACAACTAAGATAAGAGGGAGAGAATAAGGATGAAGACAGTTACAACCAATCGTCTCACAACCCTGATATTTTCATGCAACTGTTCCACAAAAAGCTGTGGATTGTGGTCCTCATTCGTACCTGAGTGGGAAGAAGTTGAGTTGACTGTTGATCCTCTGGTAGATTGTGGTAGATTTCTGTGGTAAATTCCTGTGGTAGATTCCAGTGTAGTGGCAGGGGAAGATGGGAGCTTAAAAGCTGTGTGAAGGAACAGTCATCAACCCACCAGTTATCAACTCATCATATTAATTGCACTCTCTCATGGCATCAACAACAATAACTGCATGTAGGAGCAGCAATGTCATGCTGACAATTATCTACTTCAGACAACTTAACAAAAATCATGTTTAGTTTACCATGCATACATCAGCATTAGTATCAAACTGTTATGTGTGTTTACAGAATGTAGTAAGTGATCATCTCTAACCTTTTGTTCTGATGGTGTGACTGGCAAAAGCCTTAATGCGCCATCCTACAGTCAGCCTGCATCCCCATGTCCTCTGTGTGATATTAGGGTTTGTATCTCTGAAGTGCTCAGTTAGGAAGACCCCACATATGTGTGAAGCACTCAATGCTTGGTTGTTTGTAAGTATTAGATCAGAGCCTGTTTCACCCACCCAGCTCAGACGGTGTCCTAAATCTCTGACTGATTCTCCACACTGGTCATTTGAGTGCAGGAAGCAGTTTAGAGTCACTTTACTTCCTGCCTCCATTTCAGTCTGACTGGGGGAAGCTGTCACTGCAAGAGAACAAAAACAAACAACACAAAATAACACATAATAAACACGGAAATATCAACACTGTGGATTACTTACAGTTAATGTTTGTGTGTCATGTTGAATTCAAGTAAGGCATGATAGGGATGTTACACTACAATCAGAACATTTTTGAAATAGTCTGCATGTAATGCATATTCTGGCTACAGTAAATAGCCTCATTATTTAACTTCCAGCCTGTGCCAACGAGCCCACCCTGAACAACAGTTTTCTCTCTCTCTCTCTGACATGTAATTATGAAACAGTATGGATCAGTATCATGATGTGTTTTTATCACACATACCCCGAAGAACATAGAGATAAACTTGTGTATAATCTCCAATTCTATCTCCACCCTCTGCTGCATAGTGCTCACAGGTGTAGAGTCCAGCGTCCTCAGCGATGACATCAGTAATGTGGAGAGAACAAAAATGGAGTGGTCCCCGGGGACCAAACTACATTTTTCCGTAAAAGTCTCCTAGGGCTACATGCCCACCAAGTTTCATGTGCCCCAGTGTTACAGTGTCCTGGGAATCGTTGAACAAAAATTCAGGAAGTAGATGACGGGAGAAAAAAAAAAAACTTTGACAATCACTATATATGCATAAATAAATAATAATAATAATAATGAAAGCTTAACCGAAACACTAATATACTGTATACAGTATATAAACCCCAATATATTAATATCAAGTGTACATTAATAAGCAATTGCTGTAAGCACACAGGCAACACATTTGTTTGAGAAGTTTAAACATAAAGATATTCGCCTAGACACCTCCCTGAAACGAGTTTCTGCAGGTTCTGATGATTGAAGTTAAGCTAAAGACTAAACAAAGCAAATATCACAATGAATTCTGTTAACTGACATAATGATTGTGATATAAAAAAACATCCCTTTAGCCCAGTACCGGCTTACTGCTGCCAACAAGCAGTTATTTATCATGTTTTCCTTTTCACTATGTAGAAACTGTGATTGATCTGAAGAGCAAGAAAAGCATAGAGTAGCAGCACTTGCCTTTTGGTTTTGTGGGCTTATAACCTGTGTGATTAAACAGTCATAATGTCAAACTCATATTAATTTGATTCACTCCAATACATGAAACAGTGTAATAATTTGAAATATTCACTTTAATAATTTAAAAAGCAGTAGCCTATAATGGCATCATCAGGTCGAAAAGATGCTGCAACAGTTGTGTTTCCTGACAAGGTGTGAGTGATTAACCTTTTGTTCTGATGGTGTGAATGGCAAAAGTTTTAACATGCTCTCCAACATTCAGCTGACATCCCCATGTCTTCTGAGTGATATTGGGGTTTGTTACTCTAAAATATTCAGTCAGTGTGATCTCACACATAGATGCACTTATAATCTGGTGGTTGTTAGAGTTCTCAAGCTTAGAACCAGTTTCATCCACCCAGCTCAGACGGACTCCTGCATCTTTGACTGAATCTCCACACTGGTCATTTGTGTGCAGGCGGCAGTAGAGTCTCACATGACTTCCTGCCTCCATCTCAGTCTTATTGGGGGAAGCAGAGACTGTAGATGAATAAACATCATACAATACCATCAGAATCCCTCCTTGTCAATGATATCTACTGTGAAAAATCCTATTTTTTGCATGGATATAGGCTATGAGAAAAGAAACATTTAGTATGATTCATTGCATCCTGCAGTTCTATTTTATTGTACCTCATAAGCCCTGTGGATACAAAACAATAACAAGCACACCCTAAAGAACTTTCTTTGGTGCTGCTGACGGATTAGATCAGGGGAGGGCAATTATTTTGGGCAAAGGGCCACATTGGGTTTTAGATTTTGACTAGCGGGCCGGGTGTTAACAGTCAACTGGTTTATGACGGTAAATTTGCAAGTCTGAAACCAGTAGCCCCACTCTCTTCAGAGGTTAACACGCAGGATTAAAAGGGGGGATTTGTATTTCATGAATAGGCCTACAACAAATTTGATAAATCAGACCTATAATCTAAGTCACCTTGGCTAAATAAGAAATTATTAAATTTTGGGAAGGCTCCACGGGCCGGGAAAAATAGCTTAACGGGCCATATGTGGCCCCCCGGCCTTAGTTTGCCCAGGTGTGGATTAAATGATGTATGAAACAGACGGGTTCAATATCATGAGTTATATGTGTTATCTCACTTACCCTGAAGAACAGAGAGATGAACTCTAGCATAGTCTCCTATTCTTTTTCCACCCTCTGCTGGGTACTGGGAGCACTCATAGTATCCAGCATCCTTAGTGATGACATCAGTAATGTGGAGAGAACAGTCAGGTAACAGACTCAGACTTTTAGCTCTCTGGGTTTTCTCTGGGTCAATCTTGCCATGGGTGATTATTTTCAATGGTCTTGCGTTCATTTCTTGATGCCATGTAGTTGATGGACAAGTTTCTAACTGAGGAATCACAACTGTACAAGGCAGAGTGACAACCCCTCTCACACTGGAGAATGCATTGATATGATTTCCTCTGCTACCTTTAAAGAAAACAAAATATCAGCATAATTGAAATACAACCATACATTTAAAAGTTGATATCATCATATCAATAAACAATTTCATAAATTTCATAATATTGAAAGCTTTTTAACAACACATATACTTGAGAACAGCCCGGACATGCAATTAGGGATATTTATACACATTTAATTTCGGTAGAAACACATCTGAGAATATAGTAATGGGAATCGGGGCTTAAAATGTAGGAAATGTAATGCTGAAGACAAAACAATGGCCATCAATTCAACCAGTAGACATCCATTTTAGGCCGCATTTCAACCAGCCACATAACCCAGCGGACATTTGGATATCAATTTGAAGTAAAATTGACATCAAACATTGACATGAAATTGGCGCCTGCATTAGGTGAAAAGTGAAAGATGAATCGATGTCAAAATGTCACTATCAATTTTACATCATTCTATTGATGTCAAAATTAGGTTGAATTATCAACATCAATGAGACATCATTCTATTGATGTCCAAATTGTGTCAAAATGTGGTGAAACGTGAAAGTCAACTCGACATCAAAATGTCTACATCAATTTGACATCATTGCACTGATCTCAAAATAGTATCAACATCTGATGTCAAAATTAGGTGAAAAGTGAAAGTCAAGTTGATGTCAAAATGTCTACATCAATTTTACATCCTTTTATTAATGTCAAACGTTAAAATTTCAACATCAATTTGATATTGTTGGATTAATATCAAAATAAGGACATCTTTCAATGCCAATATTTGGATAAAAGTGAAAGTCAAATTGATATTGAAATGGCAACATCATTATGACACTATTCTGCTCATGTCAATTTTGATTGAGACTACCAATATTAATTTGACAATATTCAATTCATATCCAAATTGGTTTCAAATTGAAAGTCCAGTTGATATTAATTATGTCAGTGACAACTCAATATAATGATATGTGTGGCAAGTTTCAAAGTCAAGTGTATAGCTCTAACGGCTCTCACCTACGGTGTGTGCACAGCGCGTAGGCGGGGCTAGAGAAGAATGGGCGTGTTTTTGCACACATTTTGTGTGGATAGGGCTCTAAGAGTTAGCAATTTCACAAAACCTGACACTCTGGAACTGGAGGTGGGCTAGGGATTGGCAAGGGGAAGGGGAGTGTGGAGTGCATTCTAGGAGTTGTAGGCTTTCAAAAGTAGTTTTCTACCTTCTAGATATTTAGCATGGAGTCAAAATCTTGTTTTCTAAACATCAAACTGGATATCCTTTTAATGTCAGTTTGATATCGATATGATGCTTTGTTTGGGACATTTATTTGACAACATTTTATTGTCAGCCTTATTGACCTTATGCTTATTAGAGCAATGACTGGATGTTATAATGGTAAAATCCTAATCCTAGATATTTAACATGGAATCAAAATATTGATAAACCCTAAATGTCAAATTGACTTTGACTACAATTCACTGGACATCATTTTCATGTCATTTAGATATTGATATGATGCTTTGTTAAGGACATCAATTTGATACAATTTCCATTTCAGCTCTATTGACCTTATGCTTAATAGAGGAGGGGCAGTATGTTGTTTTGAAACCTTTTTTATAATGTAATGTTAAAATCCTAATGAAATTGTAGATATTTCATATGGAGTCAAAATGTTGATAAATCCTAAATATCAAATTGATGTTGACTACAAATCCATTGACATAATTTTGATAACATTTAGATATCGATATGATGCTTTGTTACTGACATCAATTTGATATTATTTTAATGTCCACATTATTGACCTTAGGCTTAATAGAACAGTGACTGGATGTTGTAATGCAACCTCTTTACAGGCCACAACTGGTGACTTTGAGATCCTAATGAAATTATAGATATTTAGGATGGAGCCAAAATCTTGATCAATACTAAACATCATATGGATGTGTACTACAAATTCCTGGACATCATTTTGATATCAGCTTGATATCGATATGAAGCTTTATGTAGGACATCAAAATAATGTTATTCTAATATAAAATGTATTGACCTTATGCTTAATAGGACAGTGACTGATGTTGTAATGAAACCTCTTTACAGACAATAACTTGAGATGTTAAAAACCTATTGAAAATGTAAATATTTAATATGGAGTCAAAATCTTGATAAATCATAAACGTTAAATTGACATTGACAGCAAATTTCTGGACATCAATTTTATATAATTTTAATATCAAGAAGATGCTTTGGTTCAGGACATCAAATTGATGTCAATTTAATGACAATTGGAGCTTAAAAATCAGTAATTGGATTTTTTAACAAACCCTTGTGAGACCTCTTAACATGCCTTAACTTATGATGTTAACATCTTCATGAAATAATGTATATTTCATATGGAGTCAAAATCTTGATGAATTCTAAACGTCAAAATACATCAAAATGCCCACTGGGAAAGACGTCTACTGGAAGTCCATTTCAGACCACCTATCAGCCAATCTAATAAAGATGTCTACTAGACACCCATTTCAGACCGCATTTCAACCAACCAAATCAAGATGTCTACTGGACGTCCATTTCAGACCACCTATCAACCAACCAAAGAAAGATGTCTACTGGACGTCCATTTTAGGCCGCATTTCAATTTGTTTTGGTTAGCAAGCAAGCTAATTCAAGCAAGTTAGGACTGGAACTTACAATTTGAATAGCAAATAGCAATTTGAATAACTTCTCAGCCCATTCAACTGACGAAACATTTAGATAGCGGCTTTCTCCATCAACTACGCAATTCTACATAGAGGATTTTTAGCAGAAATGCATAATAACTGCTTTGTTTGGTTCTTAGCTTATTGGATGACGCCACCAGACTTGCTAACTTGATTCTACGGGCAATTGAGTTGGCTCTATTAACATTTACTGTACTACATAACTCCTTATCGTGTTCGGCATGCTGTTCCAAATTATTTTGTTCCACTCTCTAACTAGGGCATTTAGCAGGCTTGTTCAACAGGG
This sequence comes from Sardinella longiceps, assembly GCA_027497455.2. Classification (NCBI taxonomy): domain Eukaryota; kingdom Metazoa; phylum Chordata; class Actinopteri; order Clupeiformes; family Clupeidae; genus Sardinella; species Sardinella longiceps. The sequence continues at coordinate 69,307 of JAODXP020009792.1, read as the reverse complement.
CTATACTTGAATTCACTCCGGAGCTTTCCTTTAACCCAGATACCTGAACATACCTGAACAATTATCATCAAATATGGAAATTAATTTTGATTTTATTTTATTTTTATTTGTAGTTTATTTGGCAGGGACAATGCAGTGCACATTATTACAAACATGACATGGCAGAGCCATGACAAAACTTGTAGATGTGAATACATATAAAGTTTATAGCCAGATGGCTAAAACCAAACTGGATTATTTATTTGAATTTAGGGAGAAATTTAACCCACTCATGTCATAAAACCTCTGTTGAGCACATTAGCCCTATTGAACACAACTCGTTTCAGTAACACTTTTATAGTATCACTGTAACAGTGTATGTTCCGAGAAGTGGTGCAACCTGTATAACAATATGTAATATTAATATGTTGTATTCAGTGTTGGGAGTAAGGAGTTACAAAAGTAAGTAATTGCTGTAATGAATTGCTTTTTGTGCTAACTTGGTAATGTGAGGTATTGCAGAAAAAAAAACTGGTAATATTTTCCTCAGTACAATTGTCAGTAACTCAAGTTAAAATGCAAAATATTTACAGGGGGTATTGTGAATATTTAACTTTATCAGAAAATACTGACAACAGCCTTAAAAAATGGACCTGCATGTATTCTATGTAGCGCACCTATAATCTGGTAGAGCACCTATAATCTACAGCAGGGGTACTCAACTGGCGGACCTGGGTCCAGATGCGGACCCAAAGGCAAAGTCATCCGGACCGACACCAAAGCTGTCTTTAATAAAGATTATTATTACTATTATTAGTCGTAGTAGTAGTAGAAGAAGTAGCAGTAGTAATAATTATACTTTCACAGTGTTTCATTTTGTCCATTAGCCATGTTAGTTCTAGTTGTAGCCCACATTATTTTCCCACGATCTCAAAAAGTTGTTTATCATCACTATGGAAACTGAGCGAAACGAAAGGTGGATTCAGAAAACCGAGAGTTCAAGGCGGAGTGGACAGACAAATATGCATTTGGGCTGCCTGCGGGGAGCACTAAACCAATCTGTCTAATCTGCAATGAGATGGTTGCAATCATCAAAAGTGGAAACGTGAAGCGGCACAATGAAACAAAGCATGGGCACTTCGAAAAGAAATATCCCCAAAATAGTGAGAACCAGAAAAATAAATCAAATGCAAGAATCATATCAAGCGTAGGGAACTGTGATATAGGTCAGCAACCCAGCAAGAGCACACGACTGAAGCGCGACTGTGGAATGGGTCTTAGGCATGCACTAAAAACCATTCACTTGACGCCGAAGTTGTGAAGGAATGTATGAACGAAATAGCGATCGCTCTGTATGAGGGAACCCAGTTTAACAATGACATTACCCAAAAAATAAGTCTAGGACCCTGGAAACATTGGAAATTTGGCAAGTGGACCTTTTCAGTTTGTAGTTGAGTACCCCTGATCTACAGTGAGTTAAATGTGTTATTAATAACAATGAGGCCCCTAGTCTCACCTTGCAGTAGCAGCAGCCCAGTCAGCAGTAGTCCTGTTGGGTTGTGCAGCTTTGCCATTTCCTCTGATCTCTGAGCTGCTGTGTCTCTGCTCTGAGACTCACACAAGGGGGATGGGTATTAATCTGACCATCACACACACACACACACACACACTTCCTCATAAGATATCAGTGCTAAACTGACCACAGCTGCTTTTCTGATACAATTTGAGCTTCAATACCGCTCAGCAACTGTAAAAGAGGCCAGCTCTCAGTGTTGCAAACACTGGATCATAAATTCACTCATTGATTTAATGATTTGCAATAATATTTGTCAAAAATGCAAATACGTAATAACTAGATATGGTATTTCTTGTCTATCATTTCTCATCAGTGCACTCTGAATGCCATGGTAGTGTAGTTCAGTCTCAGCATTTGCTATAGTTGCAGCAGGATTAGTCATTTCCAGTGAGGTATGAAGAGTATGGGGGGTGGGGGGGGGTTCATTTAGCAGTATATGTTAACTGAGCTCAGATGTGTATTCGTAAAGCACTCTGGATTTTGAAGAAAAAAAAAAATAATGTTGTGTTGAGAGAAGTGTGTTATTGGGCACTCTGAATAGCACTATGTTTATGTCATCATCCAAACGGGGATTATGTTTGAGTCATAATTTTTCTAGGCTGGCCATCTAAGGACTGATAAGGTAAATGTTTTTTTTTGTAGAAAATTATAATAAAATCTCACATCCACATCCTGTTGTGGCGAGTCACTCTTTACACTGCTGTTCTCACACTCAGAATTGTTGCCTCAGCAAAGCTCAGATGAAAATGTAAGATAAAAATGTGCTTCACTCTTAAAACGAGAGGAGGGGCAATTATCCGGAGTGAATCAACCGGTTGCCCTGTTGTTTCTTATTGCCGAGTGCAGTGGACAGCTATGAGAATGACCGAATTTCGTGCAAAGCAGAACTGGTAAAATGGCAGAAGAGGGAATATAAAACGAAACCAATCGCTAGTGTTTTCAGCAGGCTCGTGCAACAGGCCTAGTATAACGTTGTGTGGAGTAGGACCAAACACATGACAATATAATTGGAACATAAGACTTTAGTATGAATACTATACATAACAAGCACGTACAGCATGACTACACACGTGAACAAAGACCAACAAGGACTGAGGGCATTTGCATTTGAAAGACGTTTAAATTAATCCTGCCTTGAATTACAGGCACTGCGAGCTTTGCCAGACCACAGTTCATTTTTGAACCTGGTCGCGTACGCCAGGCTAAAAAGTAACAAGCAGTTGTGCTTGATTTCATTTTACGTCACATGACAGCTCTGGTATTGGCTCTGAGCTAGGCACTGATGCTATGATAGACATTCATAGCGCCCAATGAACAGCTCTGGACAATCGTAAACTACGCCTCCGGTACTAGAAAAGCTATAGGTGGGTCTCCAGACTAAACATCACTTATGATTATTTAGTTGCGATAGCTTTGATTGATTTTACATGACCAGTGTCTACATTTTGGTCTGTGCCTATGAAGCTCACTTCATTGAAGCTTGAAGACTGATATAAATAGCAAATCAGTATGTGTGAGAACCAGGTTACTTCTCACCTCGACTGGTCAATTGTTTCTGTTTACCCCTTCCGTGTTCCAACATTCTGTAAACTAAAGAGCTATCAGAACCAATTACTGTTTCAGATCTTTCTACCTCAAATGCTCAGTGTCAGTTCTGGATTCACAGAATGCATGTGCTGATGACATAAACCGGAAAAAAATACATTTACAGTATATATGACTTTGCCTCCATTTAGTGCTAAAAGTAGGCGTTTTCTCAATTTTTCCCTCAATATTTTCTTTACTCTACGGGGAAGATAACGCACGTTGGCATCTATAGAGTAAAAAAATTAACTTTGTATATCTACAAAACTCATCTAAGAAGTTATAGCACTTTGAACATAATGAGGACTTGAATATCAGCAGCACTTTTTTCTTGAAATGCACTTTTACCTGAACTCAGTGTGGGAAATCAAACAATGTTTTTCTTATTTTATTTGTTGGTTTACAAAATTCCTTTACCAGTACAAGTATTCATTGTCACATTTCCGACATGAAACAGAAGAAAAACTATATGTAGATATGTTGAAAATTATGTTGTTTGATTAATCCACTGTATTTTCCCCCTCCCACAAAGGGATAACATAATGAAAAGAATTTCAAAAAAAGTAAGCACCTTGACGTTACACTTAATATATCGTATCCCATTTGAATTTTTCATGGAAACAATAGCAAATGGCATCATCTTAAAATGGTTATGATGATGGTTAATTTAGGAGTGCACAATGACTTCCTCCAACCAAATTGTGTATCAAGGCCACAGTCATTCAAGTGAGGTTGGTTTCTTGGTAACTGGGATGATGGTGGCGCTTATAGCATGATGCACAGATACAGTGTTCTGTTCAAACTTTGTGTAAAGCTTGGTACCACCTGGACAGCACAGATGGAAGCTGCTTAGTATTACACCATCCCACAAAGTCTTCCATAAGGCTCTTGTACTCCCCCTCCTGGCCATCTTTGAGACACCCAACAATGTCATCAGAGAATATCAGCATATGGAATGATTCAGAGTTATACTTGAGGTTTGTGGTGTTCAAGGTCAACAATGCAGGAGATTGAGCAGTTCCGTGTGGATTCCCTGTGCTACCAACCACTTTAAATATCCAGTATGTCATTCAGACATTTCAGAGTAGCCTAGGGTGATATTGAGTCTCTGAGCCTGTCCATTACAAACTAGTTTTGAAATCATCAAAGATCCAATAATTCTTGTCGAATTTTTATAAACTTTTTTTTATAGAGCATACTAGTACACAATTTGGTGAGACATACAGTATGACATATTGACTGATGTCCTTACTTGGCAGAATAGTTAATTTGCAATGAGGTAAAGATGAAAATATTAGAAAAAGTGAGAAAATGGCTATTTTTTGTATAAAACAGATGAGAAATACTACTAATATGTGTTTTATGAATTTGAATTTTCTTTTCAGTGGATGTTGTCAGCACATGTGTTCTGTGCCTCTAGGTTGTGTTTCTGTATAGCCACTGACGATTTGAGGGAATAAATATTTTTTTCACACTTTCTGATAAATAATAAAGGATACATATGTCGTGTGTGTTGGTTAAATGTTACTATATTTTTCTGTTGGACTGTTACAATGTGCATGGACAATGATCTGATTTCCCCTGCCTAGTATTAGGACTGATTGGACAATGGACAATTATTGACAGCACCTGTGAGTGCGGGGAAAAGGGTGCGGGCATTGGTTGATTGCAGGATTGGCCACCGGGTTGTGCGCTATATGAACCAGGCTGGAAGTGTGCAACGGGAGCGGGGAGCTGGGAGACAACGTCGGCGGAGAGCCCACCGTCATCGCACGCTAAGTACTCCATGAAGGAGAGTTTGTTTTCTACAGCTGGGATATTGACGGTGTGGGGTGCTATCTGTGGTTGACGCGCTGATGAGTGTTTCTGTTTTGCAGCATAAGGATCGCGGACCGACGCTGTGGGATTGGAGACTGCGCGAGCTATAAATCCATAAAGGGAAGTCATATTTCTGTTACCCTGTATTGCATGCCGTGAATGGTGTTGCGGTAGTGAGACAATTGTGGCTGATGCGTGTGTTGTGCTTGCAGCCGTGTGCCGGTGAGCCAGTGTGCGTGAGGGAAGAGGATCCTTCTGCCTGTAACGCGGATAACGACAAACACATTCGGAGACCCAAAGTGACTGTGAGTGACAGCGGGGAAGCCCCGCCTGCCGTTACCTGTTAAGTGGGATACCCAAGTACTTTTTTAACTGCTGGTCGGCGTGGGAGCCGGCCAGCGAACTCTCTTCCTGTTTGTTGTCTGTCTGCCGACCTCGGCAGCGGCCACGCCCCCGTGGATGGGTCGGTGGGGAAAGTGAATTGAGCTTGTATTGCCGTGGCCTTGAGGTGTGTGCACTATACTTTTGTGTGGTTAAGAGTGGTTGTTGCTCCGATTATATTTGCTGTGTATTTATTATGTGATGGTGTGGAGAATTAACATGTGTATCAGTATTGCATGAGATCACCCTACGCAATTATTGCTCTGTGAATTTACCTGCTTAACTGTTCCCTTGGCTTGTGGCTATGGCCTGTGGTTGCGTCTATGAGTTTTAAAAACATTTGTTAATAAAACTAATATTTTGTATACTGCCTCCTTGTGTTGTGAGTCTGAGGGATTTTGGTTGACCTGCATAGCATAGTTAGTGACACATACTGAACACTAAAATGGCCACAATTTTTTTCCAAGATATTTCCGGCAAAGCAGACCCTCCAATTATTGGTTCTTAGGGTCAAAATGAACAGAAAAAAAACACAAATAAAAAAGTATAACAGACCATGTTCTCTGTGAAAGGACAAAGAAAGACACCTTCATCCTGTTGTGGTGGGTCACTCACTGCTGTTCTCAGACAGTCTCAGAATAGACACCTCAGCAGACTCTTTGGTCTTTTCTTCCCTCAATGGCGCCCTCCAGGCAGTGCTGCCTTCAAAACATTGGATGGGGTAGAGTAGTTGTTGGCTGCATGTATGTCATTGATCATGTGTTCCTCAAAGCTGAGTTTATAGTTTACTGCTTGACTCATGTCATGAGTTAAATAATAAATGTTAATCACAAGAAGGTGGTCGGCATGAAAGAGACATGGAGAGAGAGAGAGAGAGAGAGAGAGAGAGAGAGAGAGAGAGAGAATGAGCGAGAGTCTCTTCAGAAGAGTGGGGCAAGGTTAAGGTTTTTTGTAATTAGTATTTAACAGCCAGTGCTACAAACATGACTGTGACACTGTGAATTGATAATGAAATGTGTTTGTTTCCATAATACAACCAAAGGAAAGGTTACAGTTTATAAAACTTCAATAAGTGTTCAGCAATGACATGCAAAGGATGAACTTGGTAAAGAACTTTTTGATCTTTAGCATGAGTGGGAGAGATTATATCAAGTAACAACTTTCTATCTAACAGGACACACATGCAAGATGCAGCTGTGAAAGGTTGCAGCATGGGGCGTGTGTGAACTGATAAAGTATCAGCTGCTTTAAAAGCCACAATGCTGATTATAGTAACGAAAGCAAAAAACTCCAATGTACTGGTACCCATGTAGTGCACAGGGATGTATCGATCCAAAAGAATACTCTTATCCTTGTCATAACACCTAAGACAGGCATTTGTTACACAGGCCAGCAGCCAATGGCTTTAGGGCCTATGGTTATATTTTAAGGCCCAGCTCAAAATGGCCGAAACATTTTCTGTGTTGATATCACAAAGGAAGGCTCTCACATGTATAGATTAAGCCTCTATGGGATGGTGTTGCCTTTGGGCAACATGGTGTTTTTTTTTCTTGTAAAACCAAATGAAACATGCAATTGATTGGGTTACATTTAGCTTTTACCTCTTTCACTTACATAGGTTTACGGTAGATTTTTCTGTGGAAATGCACCAAACACTATAGACGAATCCGACGAGCGTTTTGTGTAGGCTGCCATCTTGTGACGACGCCATTGTTGGACTGTCAACAAACTTTTTTGACAATGCATAGTCAATGACAGCTAACAGCAAAGACCATGGAATACTCTGACATTAAACAAGTAGTGAATCTCGTTAATCAGGGTATGGTGTGCTATCAAGTTATCCCTATGGACAGATTGGTGATCTAGGCAGCTCAGTAATGGCGCCTTACTTCATAGTTTCATTGGATTCGTGTATAGCTGCAAAGGTAAGTCTATCCATTAGATTTATAAGGGTAAGTCTATCCATTAGATTTATAATTCTCTATTATTGTACTCTCTCCTCTCTTCAAACCATGTTCACAAAAAACATGAAGGTTTCAGTAGGAGTAAGTTTCTTTGCATTATTGTTATGCATTTTAGCAATCTCCTTGCGCATTTTCCGACAGTTGTGAAACAACACAGAACGTCCTAAAAATTATTCCTCACCGCGTAAAATCGCCTAAACCTGTTAGGTCTAGCCTGAAGGTTTAAGTGCTCAGCCTGATTCAATCATGAACAAAGAGGCCATCTCAGAAAAAAAGTTCAAGATTAGGCTACCTACAAAGGAATAGTCGACTGCAGCTTGAAACAGTGCAGAGAAAGCCATTGTGCAAGCATTGTAGGGCTCGAGCACCGAGGTAGGCGACGTGCGTTGGCCTGATTTTCTACTTCTTCTTATTTTTTTAATTTATCTTTTCTTTAGCCTAGTCATAGATTTTCATAGCATTAGTTAATCTTTACAGCGCAGTCATGCAAAGGCCATAATTATAGCCTTATAGTTTTGTATTTTACAATTGTTAACACTTTTACCATGAATGTTGTCACTGCTATCCATATTTGTGTCCCTTGACTAACCCTAGATTTTTTTTTTTTTAATTGGTAGAATGTTCTCACATTTCTAGGGAGTTTATTATTATTATTATTATTTTTAATCGGGCCCTATAGTCCCACATTTCTAACCCTGCCTGATAGACCCCCTTTGTGAATTTAATAGCTGACTCCACATTGGAATGGGACGCAAGATGGGTGGAGGGCAAAAAAATTGCATTTTGCTCATTCTTTAAGGTAGCCAAGTCATGACCCTCCCCTTGGTCTATTCAATGTGGTTAATGCGAATGAGGTCAATGGCTGGAATATCAGACAGAGTCGTGGAGAGAGATGAAAATCTAATCTAAATTTAAATACAATATATAGGATAAATGTAAGTTTTATATAGGCACATATATGGGCACATAATGTAACTTCAGGGATGAGGACGAATTACCAATTTTCATAAAAAAGTGGAATATTCCTTTAAATGAAGACTGACCAAATGGAGATTGCAGCGTGAATGAGGTGCTCTGCTACTTTGTAAGGGTCTCAATAGGATATTTGATATCAGATATTAGGCCACCGACAATCACACATCAAACACATCAAATTTACTTAAAAATAAATATAAGAGGTGGCCTAATATCTGAAGGTGGCCACCGCACACTGTTATCTCTTTTGTGACTTTTATTGAGCAACGCTTTCAGGCTGAAGAAGCAACTTGCAAAAATGCGTTGCTCAATAAAAGTCAATTGAGCAACGCGTTCAGGCTGAAAAAGCAACTTGTGAAACGCGTTGCTCAATAAAACTCACAAAGAAGATAACAGTGTGTGGTGGCCACCTCTTTCTTATATGAAATCTAAACCTGCAATCCACCAGCAACTGTTTTCAAGACATAGGTGGCTGCGCAAAGGGATTTCTTCTATATTTTAAATCAGACCAAAGTTACAGTTCACATATAAAAAACATATGCGGTTTATATCATATTCTTATACATGGGGAAGCCATGGTAGTGGTTATTGCCATGTTTTGTATCAAACAGCTGTGGTCTGGTGGTTAGGGCTTCAGACTTGTAATTAAATGGTTGACAGTTTAATTCCCGACCAATGCATCATCTAATTAATCAGTAGGCCTACTCTCCAGCAGGCAGCCCATTGCGCCAGGTCAGTATATATATATATTTCGTGTATGTTTCATACACAAACCTATGTAATGGTGTTTTCTCATATAGGACACACAAACACTTTATGTAAAACTATTCTAAACATTACATGTCTCATACTGAAAGTATATGTTCCTTATAGTTTGCTTATTCAAAACATATATTGTGCACTTTATTATATATGAGGAAAATGAGAAACGGGCCACTTTTGTAGTGTGTGCCATATACGATTCGGATAGTCAAATATGTTGCTGCAGTTTTTTCTATGACTCTTCTTAAAAGTTTCATATACCGGTAAATCTTTTTCATATGGGAAGCGTAGAAAATGAGTCAATAGCAGTTGAGGGATGATTAGGGAGCCAGATTGAATGAGCCAGGTTGGGACTTCAGTAATGACACTGATGATCCCCGTCTTTATGAAAAGTGTCATGGGATCTTTTTATGACCAGATCTACCTTCCAGGTACTAACCAAGCCCACACCTGCTTAGGTTCAGCTATTTAGCTGAGAGAGGGCATCATTGGTCTGGATGGAGACGTCTAGTAGGTGTGGCCTTTATCCCTTGGATCGCTTTATCCAAACTGTAATGCTGATGAAGACATTTTAAGCCAAATCTGGTTTGTACTGAGGTGTGTGTGTGTGCATGTGTGTGTCTGTGAAATACAGTATGCATGTGTGTTCATGGTACTCACAGAGATGTTTGTTTTCCCCCGTACAACACCTGATGAGAGATCACATCAGTCAAGGCAGATACACACCAGCAAATAGTGTGTGTGTGTGTCTGTCTGTCTCTCTCACTCTCTCTCTCTGTGTGTGTGTGTGACCCTTCAGTACGCTACTCACTTGATCTCTTCCTGTGGACAACCTCCACTATGATCACAACCACAAACAAACTGATAATGGTAGCGACTATAAGGCCCTGTCCCATTTTTTACCACTTCCACCTGTTTTTGGCCCTAACACTCGATTTTGCACGTGTACTTGTAAGTGTAGCGTGTCCCCATACTTTCTGGACCAAGGGATAGTGCCTTTCAGCCCTTCAAACGGAGGGAGGTCAGGTGCAGACTCCAAACGAAATGAGGATGGAATTACCTGAGATTCTTTGCAAACTCAAGCAGCTAATAGATGACGACCAGCTCTGGACAAGAACTTCACAAATATAGCTACATTATTGCAATTAAGCATGTTTATATATTTTTTAATGTTGGGATATCTTAGTTTGAAATTCAGTTGAATTCCACAGTGGTGTGTTAAAACATGAATATTAAAAAGATCGATATTTTTCACACTGCACAAATCTTTCATGAGGGCTACGAGAGCCTCTCATGTGGGTGACTTTCTCAACTTAGAATGATTAATTAATTGTTGACGGCTTTTGAACAGTTTACCCCGGTTTAGAGCCTTATATCCATTCAGTCTTAACGTTAGAAGAGTAAAACAGGTGAAGACGCTTGCGCGAAGTGCTGTCCGGTTTTGGAGGGGAAGAATTACGATCTCTGCACTTCTCACTTCACAATCGAGGGGTGTCTCACTTTGAAGGCCACTCGAAAACAACTGCGAGTGGGAAGAGAAATGGGACTGGGCCTAACAGACACGAGAGAATGAGAGAGCAGCTATCGCTAGCCAGCTATCGTGTAATGAGAATGATCAGCATTATTACATTTGTTCCCCTTTTCAAAAGTATGTTCATTTAAGTTGCCTAACAGTTTAGTTCGATGAGGACATGTCTGCACGAATGTCTCGCTACTTTTTAGTGTAACAGACCAACCAATGATAAAATGCTAAAGCTATATTCTGATTAGTGACACCTACAGCGTAATGCTAATAACAAATGTCTTATTTAAAAAGTTCAAAGAGCAGACCTAGTGTCGAAACGCATTGGTCTTTTTTTTATATTGCTTTGCTCAAAATAGAATAAAAACTCGTAGTGTATTCGTTTTGGGTTTTTTTTCTGAAGTTTTTCATTGTTGATAGATACCCACGGCTACTAATGAGCAGCTGTACTAGTCTAGGACCCTTAGTAGCGCTTCCTACTGCTAAATGCTTTAGTATGTTTCCTGACAATTTGTAAATATGCCTTAACCTGATCTGGAACTTGCACTGTCAGTACACTGGGCTGTTACTGGAGGCATTTGAGGCTTTGGCTGACGATCTGACAGCAGGATGCAGCTTTTCTCATCTAGGTCTGCACCCTAAGGACCAGCTTTTGATGACCCTGATTAAACTTCAGTTGAACTTACTACAGGAAGACATTGCAGAGCGATTCAGTGTGTCCCAATCTGTGGTCAGTAGAACCATCTGTCAGTGGCTAGACCTCATGGAGGAAAAGATGAGGTGTTACATTCCTTGATTGCCCAGGCAGACAATGCAGGCAACTATGCCACAGTGCTTCAAAGAACACTACCCCCTAACAACATGCATCATGACTGCTCTGAGACGACCCTTCAGAAGGCTCACAATCTGGACTCGAGGCGAGACTAATTTGTCATTATTAAAGCCAAAACACAATTAAGTTCTTGGTTGGTATTGCACCATGTGGTTTGGTTATGTTCATCTCTCCTTCATATGGAGGGAGATGCAGTGACAAATTTATTATTGCCAACTCTGGGTTCCTAGAGTATTTGCGCTCAGGTGACGGTTGATCGGGGTTTTGTGATCCAAGATCTTCTGTTGGAACGCAGAGTCAAGCTAGTCCTTCCCGCTTTCACCAAAAGGGGTCTGCCTCTGTCCAAAGAAGACAACACCACCACAAGGCGAATAGCCAACATTAGAGTGCATGTTGAGAGGGTCATACGTTGCCTGAAGAATTACAGAATTCTCTCCAAACTGTCCCTATAAACCTTGCCCCAAAGTTCAAAAAGATACTCAGAATTTATGCAGGTCTTTGTAATCTTCGAGGGGACATTATTCAAGAAGAGGAGGAGTGAAATGTCTCATGTTAAAATTATGATGTAAATAAGTCCAGATTATTGAATTTCAATCAGTTGTAATGGTTACATGGTGAAAACGCTGTTCTTTGTTATTCAGTTTTACAAATCTAGAGTTTGAACATGTATTTAGTGTTCAAGTACATTTGTTGTTTATATTGTTCATTTTCAGAAATTAGTGAACTTTGCCTTAAATCTACAACTCTGCCAGACATGAATTGATATGTGTATTGTAATTTATCACGCACATCTTTATTACACAGGTCATCAAATGTGATCATTTACACAGCTGCATATAACAGCTGTGCTGTGACAGAGCATCAGGCGATCTTCACTGAACTCATCTGCAACAAAAGGGAATATGTTCCTGAAATAAAAATCCCTTAACCTAGCTACAGCCTTTACGCAGACATCAGATGGAACATCAAGGAGTATTTGGTTCTGGACCAAACTGTACCAAATCAGTCATTTGCATGTCATTAACTTTGTGCAGAACAGGCTAATCTGAATTTGTGTGTAGAAGCCGGGCGGCTGCAACTGGAACACCCCCGACAAGCTTTACATTACATTTTTTGCTTCCTAATAAGTCCTCTAGAGTTTCGTCTTGTTTAAGGCAAGGACACTTCATTTCCTGCAGCTTCCCTGAAGCCACAGCCAGGGATCACTTGGACACAACACCGTGCCATAGCGTGTTACGTTGTAGCCACTGTCTTTCAGCCATTTCAGGGCCAACACTTCACCCTTGAGACCATGCCTGGTAGCTGCATTACCAGAAGACCTGATATAACCAAGTAATTAAGAGTCCGGGATCAATGTCAAACTTGTTGCCCCGGATGAATGGGCTAGGATTAGGGTTAGGGTTAAGGTGCATTGATCCAGGGCAAACATTTGATATTGATCCTGGACTCTTAAATACTTGGTGATAGCAGATCTTGCCTGCATTACCATGAAAACGAGGGTAAACGTGTTGCTGCAGGAAGACGTGGGGGCTGCTTCTTACTGGCACCTTCTTTGCAATGCTAGCAGTGATTCTTAATCTGCGAGAGGTGTGAGGCTAATCACAATATGCCAGAGGTGTGAGGCACTCTGCTCCTGTGTCAGCTGCTCCAATCTTGGGGAGTCTATTCCTACAAAAGCCTTAAAGAAAGCGAGGGCCATCATGCTCAGCATGTGTTGATGTTTGAGGCTCTGGACGGTCCAAGGCAGCGGTTTCAGCCCATTGCAAAGAGTCTCTTGCGTCTGGAAAAGGGGGGTGGGAGGCAGAGGTAGATGGTTTGGCCTCACATCCGATGTCTTAAATGGATCATCTGCCCTATGGTGGGTGAAGGAGATGTTGGTGAGAAGCTAAGGGGCAATGTTTCTTTGGGGCCCACTATTCCAAATGCTCGTCAGTGCAGGCAACTCCTGTGAGGTCACTGGACACTGCATTTTCCACCTGAAACCATACATTTGTGTAATAACAATGCAAAAGTATAGTATTTCTGAAACCATTTTCATGTGCAGTTTTTTCATGTAGTGTACTATAACTATTTGCATAACAACTGCACAAAGCACTGTAGGCAGGGGTGGGCAATTATTTTGACCGAAGGGCCACATTGGTATTTAGATTTAACGGGCCAAGTGTTAACTCTATTAACCGCCAACCGGTTGATACCGGTAAATTGGCAAGTCTCAAACCAGTAGCCTCACTTTCTTCAGAGGACATGTTAACATGCAGGGTTAAAAGGGGGGATTTGTATATCATGACTACAACACATTTCATAATTAAGGCCTATAATCTTAGTCTCCTTGGCTAAAAGATTAAAAGAAATTATTCTACTTTGGGAAGGCTCCACGGGCCGGACTAAATAGCTCAGCGGGCCGCATGTGGCCCCCGGGCCTTAGTTTGCCCAGGCCTGACTGTAAGTCATGTCCATCCAGTAGCCATATTTGCACAATAATTGCACAAAACACTTTGGTCATGTACTGCAGCTATATTTGCCCACACATGCACAAAGCACTTTTGGTCATGTACTGCCATAACTTTATTTGCACAACTGCACAAATCACCTTGGATATGCCAATAAAATAACCTGAACAATTGAAGTGACTTGTATAGTTATTGTACAGTTAAATTATAATCAATATTATTTATGACCTTACCTTGTTCCAAGCAAGGTTAGACTGAATGTTTCAGATATTTCAACTAGCATGGGATTATCAGTATGCTTCGTCGTAAGCTTACCTGTCGCCATTGGGAGTGAACAGCTAACTTACCATTAAGATGTGGTCAGCAAGATGACAGTAAGGTTTCCAACACACATTGTTCATGCGACAAGTGAAATGTACGCTTACCAGAAGTCAATTTAAGGCTTCTTCAAATCTTCAATAAAAGGTTACTTACCCGGAGTCCTTACTTACCTTAGTTCTTGTAACCATGAGGGGTTTAGACTTATTTTTGGTCACCAGTTCAGCAACTATTTGTCCAGAGACAAAATATGTATATAATCAGATATAATCAAACAGTGTACAGAACACTGACAGACAGAAAAGCATAGAGTGGGCTCAGCTACCGTAACATGGCTAGGAAACTACTGTAATAACCGTTTAATGTGTGATGTCCATCTAACACTGCAACATTGCAAAACATTATATAACAATGTAACGTTAACGCAACTGCTTTCATGATAAGGAAAAACATGTAGATTTAACTCTTCTGGAGTAGCATATGATCTACAAACAGAGCTAACGTTAGCTTACGCTATACTACTGTAACGTTAGCTAGTCTAGGTCACCCTGTATATTCAGATAGCCAAATTTTAACATTATCCTAGTTATGTGCCTTGTTTACAGTTTCTCGTCATCTTAGCCAAGTCAAAAAATACAATTAAAAATGTTATTACACAGATGCCTAAAACATATAAGTATGCTGACAACAGCTTGACTTACCTAGCTACCACAGAATTACCGCTGCGTGGGTACATGACCTTCCAAAGACGGCGATGTAGGTGCACCCTGTTGTCTCCACCGCTCCATCAGCCTGAGTCAACACCCAAGCAATGTGTCTTGGTGCGCTGGATTGACTAGGGTTTACAGTAGTCTTTTTAAAAAATGTTACCCTGTCTGGCTCAGCAAAACACGTCCGACCTTGCTACTATGTAAATATTGAAATGCCTCTGTGCTCTTGTAATTCGTCATGGTTGCCCCATTTACTCCCACGGACATTACTAAATAATTAAAAATATCAAAATATGACAACTTGAGGCCATTGTCGCATATCATCTACCCAATCCGCGTTGTTTATTAATCTAGGTTGACATAGTGTTATACTCCCATCTGACCGTCTTATCTTAAATTTCGTCTCCTGCCACGTTAGCCTCAAAGTATGGAAATGCCTCTGTGCTCTTGTAATTCCTCATGGTCGCCCCATCTACCTAGCCACATGAGACCAAACTGATCTCGTGAGCTTCAGGTCTTCACTCGCAGCTCAGCCTGGCTACTCTCCATTGACGAGAATTTGGAGCAGGTTGCCAAACAAACGAACCAATCGGCGTTGGCTTTGAGGTGAGTTGAGGTGTGGTGCAACGACAAGCAGGTCTAAAGAACATGTACCTATGTTAGTACGTCATATGCTTCGTTGGTCTGACTGGTTGATTTGGCCCGTCTATCACCAACATAGGTGGTGATAGGCAGATGCCTTATCCAATCAGCCAAAACTAAACTAACGAAAATGAAACTAACGAACCAAAACTACTTCAACGGAGGGTTCCCAGATGGAATTGCAGTAGCAAGTCCATCTGGCGGAGTCAGGTTACCATCTACCCCCACAGGCATCTCTAAATAATTAAAAATATCCCCATATGACGCCTGAAGCCACCGCCGCATGTCATCTACCCAATCCGTGTTGTTTATAAATCATAAGTCTTATCTTAGATTTCGTCTCCTGCCACTTTAGCCTGTCCATCTTACTCTCCGCGCCTTTTCAATGTAGCTAACTAGTCGTGGCTAGCCGACCGGAAGTTAAAAGACAATTCCGGAAGACATTTTACATTTTAAAACACATTTTTAAAGTCAGTGGCCGAATAAGGTGAAAAGGGATGAAGAAAGTTATAACCAACAGTCTCTTTTTATAACCTTGATATTTTGATGCAACTACTCGACAAAATGCTGATGAAGTAGCCTACTTGTGTGGGAGAAAGCTGTGTATGTTAAGTTTAGAGAAGCAGTGGTACCTGCTGGTTTTGTGGTAGAAGATCCAAACGCATCACAGTAATTTAAGGATTCCAGGTCAGTGGCAGGGGAAGATGTGGGCTTAAGACCTGTGTGAATGAACACTAATCATATCAAACTCATCATATTAATTAGATTCAATAACAATAATATGGCCCTTTACCATCTGGGAGAATAAAAGTTTCACTGTTGACAGGATAATGATTGTCTCTAACCTTTCACTTTGATGGTGTGGATGGCAAAAGTCTTAACATGCTTTCCTACACTTAGCTGGCATCCCCATGTCCTCTGAGTGATATTGGGGTCTGTATCTCTGAAACACTCAGTCAGTGTGATCTCACACATGGATGGACGTCTGATCTGGAGGTTGTTTGTGTTCTTTAGCTCAGAGCCTTTTTCATCCACCCAGCTCAGATGGATTCCTGCATCTTTGACTGAATCTCCACACTGGTCATTAGTGTGCAGGCGGCAGTGGAGAGTCACATGACTTCCTGCCTCCATCTCAGTGTTATTGGGGGAAGCAGAGACTGTATAGGAGATGAATAAACATAATCCATCCTAATCAATTTACTGTTAATATTAAAAAGTGTAATTAGTATTACACTTTCAGACTCTGAACATATACTGTACACCGACTCAAACACATACACATACAAGTATATTCGTTACAAACTCTTTCTTTTACACTCATCACATTTTTTATTTATTTATTTTCTTGAGGAGCAAAAACACAGGAATTTTACTCTCATATAGTCTACAACTATAATGAGATGTAATAAAGACTTTCTTGAATCTTGAATCTAAAGTTACTATTTTTGAAAGAAACATTTACAAGTAGTATCATTCTTTGCATCCTAGTTTCATTTTTATTATTCTTCCCTATACTGTTGGTGGCAAACAAAAACATACCCTAAAGAACAGTTCTCTCTCTCTCTCTGGTGCTGCTGACATAGGTGATGATGTATGAAACAGACTGGTTCGGGAGCGTGTCTATGTTCCCACAGCTCTATGTTCCCACAGCACAGCCCTATGTTCCAACAGGCCTATATTGTTTATTCTCACATTTCTTAGTTTTTTTTCTTTCTTTCCTCAAAGTCAGGTACTGTAGTCCCACATTTCTAACCCTGCCTGGTAGACCCCCTATGTAAGTTCAAACAAGATTCGATCTTTGGATCTTTGTTATTATTTGCCCTCAATGGTGCCTTCCAGGTAGTGGGGTTTATGGTAAGGGTTAAGGTTCTTTTATGCTGTACTGTACAATGAAAACGATCTTCATTCACTCTCGTTTTCAGAACGTTTTGCATCCACGTTATACAAAAATTTTATATTCATCCACCTAAGCGATCATTTTTGAAATCGACCTCATTAATCATTTTTGGAATCATTTTCAGTTCCAGAATCCTCCATTCTAATGTGAACAGAAGGGCTAACTGGATAAATATTACTTGTGTTGGTGTGAACATGCCCTTATCGAAACATACTGCCGTGGGGAAAATAAGGTCTAATTAAAAAAAAAAAAAAAATCTTTGAAATGTGAGAGCATGGGGTTGTGGGAACATAGGGCCTATTTTCCAAAAATTCTGTGAAAAATAAAAAAAATTCCTAACAAATGTGGGAACATAGGGCTGTGGGAACATAGAGTTGTGGGAACGTAGAGCTGACCCCACTGGTTCAATATCATAAGTGATATGTTTCATCACACTTACCCTGAAGAACAGAGAGATGAAGTTGAGCATAATCTCCTATTCTTTTCCCACCCTCTGCTGGGAACTGGTCGCAGTAGTAGTATCCAGCATCGTCAGTGATGACATCAGTAATGTGGAGAGAACAGTCAGGGAACAAACTCAGACTCTCAGCTCTCTGAGTTTTCTCCGTTTTGATCTTTCCATGATTCAATAGAGCAAACGACCTATTTCCTTTCATCGAGTAATGCCATGAAGTTGATGGACAAGTTTGTAACTGAGGAATCACAACTGAACAAGGCAGAGTGGCAACCCCTCTTACACTGGAGAATACATTGATATAATTTCCTCTGCTACCTATTAAGAAAACAAAACATCAGCATAACTGAAATACAACCTCAAATCCAAAAAAATAGAAAAATACAAAAAAATACAATATACAGTCTCTAGCACATTTCGAAAAGAATGACTTGTCAACTTTGGCGAATTCAAAAGACTTGGTAAGTGTACTTCAAAAAAAGGTGAATCCACCGCGATTCTGTACTGATCTGGTGCATCAACGGACGAGGGACAGTCTTGATTTAAAAAAAAGAGATAGCATCGGAGGGTCCGTGTAATGCTTTGCAGTGCTTTGATCCAATTTTAGAATTCACATGAAAAAGATGAAAATTAAGAAGAAAATCAGACAACTCAGATAATAGATAATTGGTGCTTTTAGTGTATTTCACTGTTGTTTGATGGTTGCTTTTGAGGGAGTGGATAGTTGAATTTGACACCAAAGTAAAAATGAGTCAATATTTCAATTTTCTATTTCAGCGCCGTTGTTGGACTGAACCAAGCGCGCAGAGGGATGTCTTGATTCAGGTAGCGCCAGTTGTCTTTTGTAGAGAGGCCTTCGCTAGCCTATAAATGAGATGGATAGACTTATCAAGTCAGCTCGAGACATACAGACCTGGCAGAACTACTGGCCCACCTGCAGGCTAACCTGCAAACTTTCTAATACAGAACAGAAGCCTATGAAGTTGTTGTCATTTATGTTCACCGTGGCCAAGTTGGAACACTTCGCTCTTTGCTCAATCAATCAGTAAAGAAACTGTGATGCTGAGTGTTGCCTATGTCACCTAAGCTATATTTCGTCACGATATAAAAGTAACATTTTCTGTAGACCAGGGGTCTCCAACAGGTAGCTCGAGCTTCTCGCCACCTGGTCGGGGGTTACCGTGTACAGTTGCACTGTAACCATATGCAAAGTTTCGGTTCAGCTGACATGTCTGCTTTGCTTTTGAAATAGCCTAGAGGTAATTCACAAACTTACTCTTGTCACATTGTTAATGTAGGCTACATCTGCATCTCTGTAGTTATAGCCATATCTGGTGCACTCTACCAACATAACTTCTAATCAGAGAGCATTAAAGCAGTAAAGATATCAAGATTTTGTGATTAGGCTGTTGCCTAGCTGCCAGTCATAGCTAAGTCGGGGAGTTAGCGATTTAGCCAAATCTAGCTGTCATAGCAACAAGACGTACATTTATCATTTTCGACCTCGCATGTTTTTGTCGCTCATTTTTCAGAATACTCGCGTTTTACAAGCGGAAAAGCGTGTTCAGTGTGAAACCCCCTCACTGAGTTGATTTTTTTTTCTACTCTCTCCATCTGGATCAGACAGGTGGAAAAACCGCGCCCAGCCTTCTGCTGAAAATCAGCACGGAATACGCTCACTGCCATTAATCAGCCTTTGGTGAGAATGTGGCTTTAGATTACTACACAGTAAGCTTACCATTGCAAGTGTCTGTTTACAATCTCCAAGCTACTGTAGGTGGATGAACATATCGTCTTTCTCCGTTTTCACGGTAATACTGTATTCTACGTTTTTTTGTTCTTCATCCATCCTTTGCAATTGTATTGTAACATTAATGAACTAATGTAAATATGCAGGCAATGTGCTTTACAACATCGAGCTTCAGAAGCAAATCAGAGCACAGCTCATTATCATAGCCGGATGGAGAGCTTGAAATTCTCAATGGCTAGAAACTACAGGCTGCAAACAATCTTGTTATGCATCCTTGGACGGTTCTCAGCCCAAGTGAAGTCACATAACTTATCAGGAGACCTCAAAGAACAATTTAAAATACCCTCTAGTGGTGTGACAGGGCACCTTTAAAGAAAGGCAGAGACGTGCATAAGTAAATAATTTATTGACACACACACACACAGGCGAAACAGAAAGAAGAGGACAGGGTTTCCTGCAGAAAATGAGCTTGGCAAGGTGGTGACCAGGGGGGGAGGGGGTCGTTGCACGATGGGGGCACAAATCTGCCAGTAAGTAAGGCAACAGGCAGCCTTATTTTTATTTACTGAACAAATAAATAAAGTAGTTGAAGTAAACATATGCTACAATCAGAGTGCAATGAAGTGCTATCAGATGTTTTTGAAATCGAGTATTCTAGCAATTATTTCATCAATTAATGGAGTAGTGGGGTGAAACTTAATTTTATCACAACTATTTAATGTAAAAAAAATAAATAAACTTTGCACATGCACTTAATTAGCTTCTAAAGTCATTAAGTGCATGTGTCATCTGACCTTGTAGGCTACATATTGATTAGGCTATGTGCAGTAGCCTACAGCCATACTTAATGTGAAACAGGTCACATGAATGAAATTCAGCTAGACGAATAAATGCTATTTGCCACTCGTTTAAGGTTTACAAAAAGTAAAGAGGATTGTAGGCTTATCTCCTGCAACAAATCAATAAGGAATAGCCTACCTATACACAACGAGGAGACAGACAGAGAGCTTGTGTCTGTGCACAAGGAGGAGAGTTGGATGGCCAACTTGGTATGTGTGCTCTCCAATCATTACTCATACTAGGTAACAAATTATTGCAAATACCGTAAGTAGTGCTAATGACATTAGTTATCGATCGTAAATCAGTTTGCGTTGACAGCTAACTTCGAGGCTTTGGTGAATTGCAGTTAACATGCAGATGTTTTCTGTTAAGATGAGCATTGACAGTTGTGGTATGCCACATCCATACACGATATTCTCTTCATGAAACACCTCCAGGTGTCGTGCCCACGACAATGACAAGTATTCCAGTTGTCAGTTAATTTGCCTCTTCCCATGAACTTAATGTCGGCGTATAGCAGCAGGTAATAGATAGAGCAGTAGACTAGTATGTAAACTTCAAATGCCGCTATTCGGCCTCATAGTACGCGCAATGATAACGGCCGTGTTTTATTTATGAAGGCCTATGCGTACAAAATAAATAAATAAATAATAAAAATTCCGGGGGAACGTAGGCAAGGTGGGGGACAGTTTTTGGCTTGATTTTTGGCCTTAGCTAAAAAGTGCTGCGGCAAACCCTGGAGGAACAGGCCTGGGCCTACTTGCCATATGACTCAAAACCACACAAGCACTTCAAATTACACACAATATTGGTGATGAGCAATCCAATGGCACAAGTTGAAGTTACACTACTCAATACAATACCAACTGACTGACAAATGATGGCCAGCTTAGCTAACATACACACACACACACACCAAAATAAGACATGCTGTTCAGGACACTGACAGACCCAACCAGCAAACCAAACCACACAGGTACACAGTTAGACTAGCCTGGCGAATGCCAAACTAAAATCACAAGTGATATTTAGTCTGGGGACCTACCTATTGCATTTCTTGTAGCGGAAGCATCGTTTACGATTGTCCAGAGCCGTTTATTGGGCACAACGAATGTCTATCATAGCATCTGTACATACCTCGGAACCAATACCAGAGCCACCACATGACGTAAAATGCAATCGAGGGCTGTACAAATCCCTTTTTGTTCTGCGATTGAATACCGAAAGTAAGGGAGAAAAACGGCCATAGTCACCATGCTGCTTTGCAGAGTGGAATGAAATAAGCGCGCAAAGGAGCATGGGAATTCCCAGGCTACAGTTAGACAATGGACGGAAAAGAAACATAACAAATATGAAAATGAAACTGAAGAGGAGCAAAACAACAGTGCCGTCCTGCTTCCAAGTCACACCTGTAAAGAGACAGCAGGTTTTGTGTGACAGGCCACATTTAATCTACAGTTTCTCACCTGTGTCACACACACTGTAAGATCAAATCAGAGAGCAAGACATATTCTAAGTGAGGCCCCTGGTCTCACCTTGCAGCAGCAGCAGTCCAGTCAGCAGTAGTCCCACTTTTAGGTTGTGCAGCTTTGCCATTTCTTCTGATCTCTGAGCTGCTGTGTCTCTGCTCTGAGACTCACACAGGGGGGGATGAACTAATCTGACCATTAAATACATACAGACACACACACGCGCACACACTTCCTCATAAGATGACAGTGCTAAACTACAGACCGCAGCTGCTTTTCTGATCCCCTCCTTTGAGCTTCAGTGCCGCTCAGCATCTCTGTAAAAGAGGCCAGCTCTCAGTGATGCCAACACTGCATCATAAATTCACACATTGATTTAATTGATTTGATTTGCAATAATATTTGGCAACTGTTAATACGTAATTACTAAATATAGTACCTTTTGCCTATCATTTCTCATCATAGCAGGGGTGATAGTGAAAAAAAATCCTGAGCCTGAACTTTTTTCGGGGGCAAGGGGCGGGGTCGGGGTCGGTTGGGGTCTGGCGATGACGTAACATAGGTTTAATTTTGACAAATTATTCAAACATTTAATAGTTTTTGTATGACCATTATAGATATGTTTTCATTTTTGCTTAATGGCTATAGTGTTATTCACAAAAACACAGATCATTTCCATCTTCGTATAGCACTTTAGATCGACTGGAACAAACTGGACACGTTGGGTTCTATGTAGAAATACATTCTAGGCTTGTGCTGTTGCAGTATAGTTATAATTGAGGTGGGAATTTAACCCCAATTCAACAATTCAACACTAGAATGTATTCCTGAAAACATGGTGAATGCTTTACCAACTATAGGCTACAGCCTCCAATCAAATGAGTCATTGTATTATATATATGGGCAATTCCACGAAAAAGTAAACCTCACCTTAAAACTTTAAGTCTCACCTACATGGACATACAAATTCTTTCAGAAAACTTCCAATACAAAAAAGTATTGTCTCGATGTAAATATTCAACTGAGCAAGTTTCGAAAGGATATCTGTTTGTTAAAATTTTTACTCTATTCAGCTATAATGTAGCCTAAGTCTATGGAGGGGCTTATAATGGGCATAAGTGGGTGATAACACACACAAAGCTGCAATACTATCAGTTATTTTTCATTGTTATATTACTATTTATCTTGTTACAGGTTAAAATCCACCGTTCACAATTGTTTTGTATCGTTTTGGAGGATTTTTCCAGACGTCACGTCCATAACGTCACATCCATAACGCCATGTCTCCCAATGAAAACCAACTTTTTTTACATTTACATTTGAAATTAAGTCTTTCTCTGTCTTTACTGAGGTGTCCTGTTTGGTATGAATGTAGTAATATTTACATTTCTCTAGAAATTTCACACACTTCACAGCAAAAACTACGCTCTCTCAAAAGTTTGTCCGTTTTTCGTCACGTCCATAACGCAAATTGAAAGGCTCATATTCTTATGATGCAAATCATGATATTATTTTTTTCTGTTTGCCTGTATTCAGCCATGGAGTTTGCAGAAGAATATGAAAAAAAATGTGAAATACTGCTAGGTTTGCAGAGGTTATCTGGCCTTTTGTTCATCAATAATGCACGAAAATGTCGTCCATAACGCTGGAATTGCCCATATATATAATGTTATGGCCGATTGTTGTTTTTGATCTAACTGTGAAGCACGTTGAGCAGCAGTCTTGTGTGAATTGTGCTATTATAGGCTATACAAATTCAATAGGCCTAATAAAAATAATTAGAACAAAAAGACTAATAATAATAATAATAATAATAGCCTAATAATCCTACGTTATTATGCGATATTTTTGTTAAGTTATTATTAGGCCTACTATGAATCATTATTGTTACTGATGATTTAATAACAAGAACAGAAATAATAAACTAACCTTTTCCCCCTCATCACAGCACAATTGTCAAGTAACATACTTGTCACTTGTCTCCAGTCGAGGCCGTATGTGCGCAGGACGTCATTTAACATTATCCTACTGGCAAGATGCTGAGTCTTCACGCTCCCAGCATCCTCGTCAAAAAAACGGACAAGGACATTCATGATCTTGTCCATGTTTTTGTCTGTTGCCTCGTCAACATTAAGGGAAAACATACAATTCTTAAGTTTCTCAGACAGCTGGCGTTTAAATTCTGGGGCAATGCCGTGGGTGAGCAGATAGCTCGTATGCAGGGTTCGAGTTAGGTGGGAGCCAGTGGGAGCTGAGCTCCCATAGAGAGAGGTCTGGCTCCCATGAAAGCAGCAAACTCAAACATCTGAGGGGGCTCTGACAATACAATAGTATATAATATTTTACTGACAAATAAAGTTATCATAAGCGGGGATCAAACCGAGCTATGGGAGGTGGAACCTTTTTATGGAGTTGCGAGCGCGCTCCTGCTGGGAAGCGCTTGTTACAGGGGTGTTTTTGATCATCTTTTCTTTTTGTGTTATTGCCTTATTGACATGCTGTTATTATGTTCTCTGATGATAAAGGGGTACTGTATGCTTGCGCAGTTGCAATGTATAGGTTGTAAACATAAGTCAATGTCTTAATTGATTGTAAACCATGATTTGGTTGTGACCGATAGTAGTTACAGTGCGTAACAGTCGGGGTTCGCCTCTGAGGCGAGAGGATATAATGATTGTATGTTATATTGCCTAGTTTGTGGGCCTTGCCCCTGATTATTTTCAGTTTGATCAGTGTTTTGTTTGTTTAGTTTGTTTGTTAATTTGTTATGTTATGCACCCCGCCGGTGGCCTAATATAAAATAAATGAAAGACGTCATTAATCCGTTTCCATGCCTTGAGTCTACCACCCGCCGGACACAGTCCGTTACAATGCCACTGAAAATGTGGGCGCTTGCTCGTTTCGGTTTTAGCCTACTTCAATAAAGCCAAACATAGGCCTACTGTAGCTCCAGATAGTAAGATAATGCGCTGCTCTCCCTAGGTCAACCTCTCTCCTAGATATTGCTTTAACCAGGCTATTCCCATCATCCGATCATGCTGCGCATGATGTAAACTTTATTGAGAATTTCGTGCAAGTAGCATATTCACCGAAATTAATAAGTGCCAGTTCACCGTTGTGCATAACATTCAGCCAGAGATCCGGGAGAGATAGAGAGAGACATTGTCAACTTCTCACATTGTAAGGTCAGTGCTTGCTTCCCATTACATTCAAAAGTCCGCAAAGCCTTTACTGAACTCCTGCGCCGTTGCGCAGACTGGAGAACGAAAAAAAATTGCATAAATTGCAAACTACCAAAGCAATAGCAAGGTCATTTTTTTTTTTTTTTTTCTAAACATCGGTTAACACTTACGACATTCTTCATATAACTATGTGTTAAGGTACTCATAAACAATGTTTAATAATGTATTACAATTAGAAAGCCGTGAGGCAATTTTAAGCTGCAACAGGACTGTCTCTGACCCAAACAGCTTTTTCCCCCCAAACTACATGCCAGGAGTACAGGGGGTCAAGAACGCGCAGATTAGCGGCAGCACTTTAGCATCGCCATATTTACGTATGGAGTCACAATCCGAACCATGCCAGCGCATGCACGAGAGTCATGCTGGGCACGAGCACTCATGCACTTACAAGTTGGTGGGCGGTTACATGCGAAATGTTATTTCTCCGGGGAGAGTAAAAGCAATATTTCATGATCTCTGGTTAGTCTTTGCTTATTTCTTGAGGAGCTTATGAAAAAAGTGTACTGTCATGAATGCTATAAAAACTTCAGGCACGTTCTCGACAGAACTTTCTTCCTCGTGTTGTATGGCAAACAAACTAGGTGCATTATCACCACCGTCTGGACTGAAGGACTACTGTTTGGACTACCAACTTTGGAACTTTGCGCATGGGCAGCATGGGCATGGCCTGGCCTGTTACCTCCAGTGTTCACAATGGCGTTGACTGTCAATTCACCGCATTTACTAGCCTAGCCTCGGCCATTCAGTTCTATGGAGGGCGGGACTTAGTCGTTGTCTCCAGTTTATATATAACCTCCTTGAGGAGTACTACTCGAGCAACCAACGTCTCTTATTGGCCAAGACAACCAAGACCCGCCCCGTCCTATTTCTGATTGGATTGAAGGGTTGCGATGCGCTTTACATGGTCTGCAGCACACAGCAAATGGAGCGGGGAAAGGGACTTTTCGTAACGTGGATCTGCGTTCTTTGATGGGATGGGGAAAGCTTTTTTTTTTTTTTTTTAACAGAGCCACGCTACGCCGGATTTCCGGCGCGGCGCCGGACTGCTATCACCCCTGTCATAGTACAGCGGATAACCATGAAAATTGTGCACTTTTTGAAAGAAACATGACACTTCTAACATACTTAGGTTATACCATGAGGTTTATTTTCAGATATGGAGGGAAGTCAGATTTGACCTCTGAGGCCCGGGAGAGGTCAAATCCAAGATGGCCGCCATCTTGGCTTGTCAGCCTTACAGCATTCTCAATGTGTCTCAACTGTACCATGGAATGACACTGTGAATTGATATGAAAAGTGTTTGTTTCCATAATACAACCAAAACAAAGGTTACAGTTTAATGATTTTATGTAACTTTAATCTTATAAAACTTCAATAAGTGTTGAGCAGTGACATGCAAATAAGGATGAACTTTTGATATTTCGCATGAGTGTGGGAGAGATTATATCAAGTAACACCTTTCTATCTAACAGGACACACCTGCAAGATGCAGCTGTGAAAGGTTGCAGCATGGGGCGTGTGTGAACTGATAAAGTATCAGCTGCACTAAAAGTCCCAATGCTGATCTGGGCCGTTTCAAGGTACTTAGGGGGCCCCAAGCAAACAGGACATGGGGGCCCTTCACCCCGTAAATACTTACATGAACCGCATTGTTATAATTTTCAAACATCATCAATATACAGTAATTATCTGTATTGTACGGTTGTCTGACTCCAGTTTAAAGTCATTTTTTGTTGAAAAACACCACCAACATAACTACTAAATTGATTAAACAGTCAATCTTGGGGGCCCCTTTCAGCCTGGGGCCCCAGGCAATTGCCTGGTTTGCCTGCCTTGTTGCGACGGCCCTGATGCTGATTATAGTAACGAAAGCAAAAAACTCCAATGCACTGGTACCCGTGTAGTGCACAGGGATGTATCGATCCAAAAGCATAAATTTATCGTTGTCATAACAACATAATACAGGCATTTGTTACACAGGCCAGCAGCCAATGATACGTATTTTAAGGCCCCTACTCAAAATGGGCGAAACATTTTCTGTGTCCATAACACAAGGTTCTCTCATGTAGGGATTGATCCTCTATGGCCCTGGTCCCCAAATGGCGGCCCGTGGGCCAGATCCGGCCCGCAGGAACCAAATGAGTGGCCCGCAGCACCATCAGACTTATCAATTTTCTCCACAAACATGCTTACAGACCTCATAAGCAGTAGGCCTATACCGGCAATCATACTATATGAAGTTTATTGAGGTGCATTAAATAAAGCAGAAGACTAAAAGAAGACTACTTTGTGATGTTCTAACGACCGTCCTTTCAACGCGTGGTTTTGAGTGTTTGCGGGGTTGGCCCTTGGCTTGGTATGCTTGATAAAATTCGGCCCTTGAGGAAAAATATTTGGGGACCACTGCTCTATGGTATGGTGTTGCCTTTGGGCAACGTGGCTTTTTTTTTTTTTTTTTTGTAAATTCAAATGAAACATGCAATAGATTGGATCAGTTAACTTCTCTTCCACTTACATAGGGTTACTTTAGATTTTCTCTGCGGAAATGAACCAGCTGCAAAGGTAAATTTAGTATTTTTCAGCAAGCTATTAAATTTATATTCATTAGATTTATTATAATTCTCTATTATTATACTTGTGCATTTATGGTAACAGGAATTTCAGCCAGCTCACCATTCTACTGCTGAGAACCTACGATCCTGTTGAGTCACTATCTGTTGTGTTAATGTAATTCTAAGTAGCCTTTACAGTGCTGGGGTTTTAGAACCCATTAAAAAGGGGTTACATAAACATTAACGATATCACCCAAACTAAACAAACACTCATACACACAGTTTCCTTTATTAACATTTCCTTATAGGTATGTTTAGTCTAGGTGGTTTAGCTACAAAAATGGAGGCAGTTTTAAAAATGTTTATGCAAAACAGTTTATTTTGAAAACACATCATATGTAATGCTGAATAAAAAGCGCCTGAGCTGTTTGAGTGTATAAAGAACAAATGCAGTATAATCTGCTTCATGTATGGTTAGGGTTAGTGACATGTTAGCATCCTATCATATGATCAAGTTTATGATGTTTTTTGAAAAAGCTTGACAAAAATACTTTGCATGAAATGTGTCATGGTTGTCAACCACTGTGTACTATGTGTGTGTTGTGTTTCTAAATGCATAATCCTCAAACAGCTAATTGTCAGCCATCTAAGCACAATAGATTTATCAAAGACCAAAGAGAATAAAGTTTAAAAAACAAAAGTTTATTGATATACTCAGACACTATATGGCATCCTAGTGCCACTTTAAAGCAGTGAAACACTTCCTGATAGCCCAGTCTTCTCTTATACCTCCAGTGCAGAAGATGGGAGTTGATTCCGGTGATATGACAGTCTGGTAGCTAGGCTATGGCTCTACTGGGCTACGAGGACTGTCTGGTTACAGCAAACTGAACACTGGGAGCCTGAGAGAGAAGGAGAAGACTATAATTTGTTTAAAAGCAACCTAACTATAAAATGACTCCAATTAGGTGTACAGTATGTATGTATGTATGTATGTATGTATGTATGTATGTATGAGTCTCCATTTGTATTTGTCTGTTTGGGCATGTTTGTGTATGTGTGTGAGTGTTTGTACATGTGTGTGTGTGTGTGTGTGTGTGCGTGCGTGCATTCTCAAGCAATGGTGGACAGAGGCCCACTGCAAACACTAACATTCTCACCTGTTGAGGGACCACAAAAGGGACGAATACTTCATAAAATATTGTTCTGTGTATGCTATAACTGGGAGTCTCACTCTCTTCATTTGGTAAATAAAAGCCAAGTCACAGTTGACCCAAAGTTCTTTACTGTGGAAGCGGGACATCCCTTACCACCTGACCATCTGGGTCATGCACGCCAACCATTATGCACCTGAACTTTCACCAACACCAGCTAGAAGTGTGGAGTGAGGGAATGGACAAATAAGCCAATTGCAGTTGAGAGATTATTAGGTAGCCAGATTGAATGAGCCAGGTTGGGACTTTAGCAATGACACCAATGATCCCCCTCTTTATGACAAGTGATATGCAACATATTTTGTTCCTGGGTGGAAAGTGTAATTTCCTGACTCCTAGGTCTGCATTTAGAAGGATTATGGCCATTATAATGTTTAAACTTTGCTTTTGTGGTTTTAATCATGAAAAAATAATTTTTTGATCAAAATTGCCATTTTCGCAGGTTTTGGTGTTCTAAATAGATTCAAGATTCAAGATTCAAGAATTTTATTTGTCACATGCATAATTGTTAGTACAAAAAGCAGTGAAATGTAGTTTGGGGCTGAACTCCTTTTGTGCAAGCAAGCAGTCTTGCAAAAACATTATGACTGGGGTGGTGAGAGTCCTTGATGATCCTGTTTGCCCTGGTCTGACATCGCCTGGAATATAGTCCCTGTAACCCTGGGAGATTGGACCTGGATATCCTTTCAGCACAGCGAATCACTTTGTGGAGGGTGGATTTGTCTTGAGATGTGCAGTTTCCATACCACGTAGTGATGTTCCCAGATAAAACAGATTCAATAGTGGCAGTATAGAAGGACTTCTGTAATTCAGTAGAGATCCTGAATTTCCTAAGCCTCCTAAGGTGGTAGAGACGCTGCCTTGCCTTTTTCACCACAGAGGAGATATGTGGTGACCATGACAAATCCTCTGAGATGTGAACTCCAAGATACTTGAAGCTGCTTACTCTCTCCACATCTGCACCATGGATTCTGAGTGGATTGTATGGCTGTTTCTCCCTCCTGAAGTCCACCACCAGCTCTTTAGTTTTGGTGACGTTGAGCTCTAAGTTGTTTTCTTGACACCATGACGACAACATCTCAACTTCATTAAAGTAGGCTGACTCATCATTGTTGGAGATGAGTCCAATCACCACTGTATCATCAGCAAATTTAACAATAGAGTTGGAATTGTGGGAGGCAGAGCAGTCATGGGTATACAAGGAGTACAGCAGTGGACTTAACACACAACCTTGGGGAGCACCAGTGCTGAGGGTAATTGAGCTGGAGGTGTAGCAGCCAATCTTCACCGCCTGAGGTCTGTCTGTCAGGAAGTTGAGGATCCATGAGCAGAGGGAAGGATTAAGGCCAAGATTTTCCAGCTTGATGACAAGTTTAGTGGGCACAATGGTGTTAAAGGCCGAGCTGTAATCAATAAACAATAGCCGTGCATAGTTTCCTTTCCCTTTATCCAGATGTGAGAGAGTGGAGTGAAGGACATGGGAGATTGCATCATCGGTGCTCCTATTTGACCGATAGGCAAACTGGAGAGGATCTAATGAGCCTGGGAAACTAGCACAGATGAGGTCTTTAACAAGCCTTTCGAAACACTTCATTACAATTGAAGTCAGTGCAATGGGGCGATAGTCATTTAGACAGCTGGGGTTGGCTTTCTTTGGAACAGGAATGATGGTGGATCTCTTAAAGCAACTGGGAACAACTGAATTTTCTAGGGACAGATTAAAAATTGTTGTAAAAACAGGTGCAAGCTGATCAGCACATGATTTTAGTATCTTCCCTAGAATGCCATCAGGACCAGGAGCTTTCCTGCTGTTGACTCCCTTAAAAACTCTTCTCACATCATGCTCTGAAACAAGCAGTGGAATAGACTGTGGGCCTGTGTCAATAGTGCTGTAACATGCATTTTCAACTACAGATGCGTTATTGTGGGAGAGTTCATTACTGACCTCGAAGCGCCCATAAAATGCGTTGAGATCATTCACAAATGTTTGGTCCACATTTGCCATGGTGAACGATGGCTTACTGTAGTCTGTTATCATTTTCAACCCTTGCCACACACTCCTGCTGTCACCATTTCCCAGATGCATCTCCACTTTCTCTCTGTACCGCTTCTTTGCCATTTTCACCGCCTTCCTGAGTTTGTAGCGCTCATCTTTATACATCGTCATGTCTCCGGACAATAACCCTTCGTTGTAAGCAGCTGTTCGTGCGTTAAGAGCTTTCCGAATTGTTATGTCAACCCAAGGTTTCTGGTTTGGATAGACTTTCACAGTTACCGTTGGGATGATTTCAGAAGCCAGCTGAGAGATGAAACTTGTCACAACGTCCGTGAACTCATCGATGTTATCAGAGCTCATTTCGAACATGTCCCAGTCCACGTCGCTGAGAGCATCTTGCAGCGCGGCCTCTGATTGGGCAGACCAGCGTCTTACCTCTCTCACAGCGGCAGCTTCTTGCCGAAACTTTTGTCTGTACTTCGGAAGCAGGAAGATGGCAGCGTGATCTGACTTTCCAAAAGCCGGTAGAGAGATAGCTTTGTATGCATCTTTAAATGGGGTGTAACAATGATCTAATATGTTACCACCTCTGGTTGGACACGTAACATGCTGGAAAAAGTTTGGCAGCACCTTCTTGAGACTCGCTTTGTTGAAGTCCCCTACCACAATCAGTGCCGCGTCAGGATGGTTTGCAAGGTGACTGTTGATCATGTCATATAATGATGACAGAGCAGTGGCAGTATCAGCTTGAGGTGGAATATAGACAGCGATGGTGATGACAGCTGAAAATTCCCGAGGTAGGAAGAAGGGAAAATAGAAGAGTAAACCAATCAATGACTGAAATTAGCATTACAATTTACAAGTTTTTTTCAAA
This sequence comes from Sardinella longiceps, assembly GCA_027497455.2. NCBI lineage: Eukaryota > Metazoa > Chordata > Actinopteri > Clupeiformes > Clupeidae > Sardinella > Sardinella longiceps. The sequence continues at coordinate 37,506 of JAODXP020009792.1, read as the reverse complement.
AAGTGTTTGAACAATGCATTGTATCAATATATATACATAAATAATCAAGAAAACATAGATTTTTAGATCAAAATTGCCATTTCCGCTGGTTCGGGTATACACGTATTCACCAGATAGGAATAAACCAACTTCTTGAACATAGGACTGAAATTTTACATTCAATTTTCCAAGTAGTGCATCAATAGCTATGTACATCAATGTATATAGTTATTTTCAATAAATGTGCATGCATATCAATTGAACACTGCATATCAATAACTACAGAGGGCATTTGTACAGTATATATATATATATGGGCAATTCCACGAAAAAAGTAAACCTCACCTTAAAACTTTAAGTCTCACCTACATGGACATACAAATTCTTTCAGAAAACTTCCAATACAAAAAAGTATTGTCTCGATGTAAATATTCAACTGAGCAAGTTTCGAAAGGATATCTGTTTGTTAAAATTTTTACCCTATTCAGCTATAATGTAAGTCTATGGAGGGGCTTATAATGGGCATAAGTGGGTGATAACACACACAAAGCTGCAATACTATCAGTTATTTTTCATTGTTATATTACTATTTATCTTGTTACAGGTTAAAATCCACTGTTCACAATTGTTTTGTATCGTTTTGGAGGGTTTTTCCAGACGTCACGTCCATAACGTCACATCCATAACGCCATGTCTCCCAATGAAAACCAACTTTTTTTACATTTACATTTGAAATTAAGTCTTTCTCTGTCTTTACTGAGGTGTCCTGTTTGGTATGAATGTAGTAATATTTACATTTCTCTAGAAATTTCACACACTTCACAGCAAAAACTACGCTCTCTCAAAAGTTTGTCCGTTTTTCGTCACGTCCATAACGCAAATTGAAAGGTTCATATTCTTATGATGCAAATCATGATATTATTTTTATCTGTTTGCCTGTATTCAGCCATGGAGTTTGCAGAAGAATATGAAAAAAAATTGTGAAATACTGCTAGGTTTGCAGAGGTTATCTGGCCTTTTGTTCATCAATAATGCACGAAAATGTCACGTCCATAACGCTGGAATTGCCCATATATATATATATATATATATATATATATATATATATATATATATATATATATATAAATTTATAAAATGGATGGTTTTACGAGATTTATGACCATAGTGCAAATCACTTTCACGTATGAGACCCCATATATAGTATCCCATCATGTTCTCATTGTGCACTCCTTGGTAACGCCTTTCAAAGTCCATAATATATCTCCTTGTTCTTCTGAATAAGCTCCCATGTTTTCCTTGAACTTGTTTAGATGAGCATCGAGGATGTGAACTTTCAAGAACATCAGACATCCAATTCTTCCAAAGTTCTTGATCATGTCTCTTAAGTTTCTCATAATTTTCTGACTTGTGGTTTCATAAGCATCCTTCAACCACTGTCACAAAGCTATTCCAAGCCCTTCTTTCCTTTGCCTAGAATAGCTTAGGAAATCAGGTAAATAAACTGTTCAACTCACCCTCTAAAGACTTCTTGTGTGTTCACAGGTATAATGGGGTGCTCTTGTCTTAATAAAATGGCCATATACAGTGTATATATGGCAGAATGCATCCACTGAATGTTTCTTGCTGCCATCTTCCACTCTTGTAGACAGGCCGATAACTTGTTCATGAACCTGGAGCTAAGCCCAAGTTGCAAAATGTGACAGAATGGGAACTTTTGCGAACAAATTGCGGTTAAAATACAGTGGAAAATGGCAAATTTCAAGATCTCATCACACTGGCCACAAAAGCAAAGTTTAAAGGACAAAATTAGTCTTTTCCTATTAGTTGTGGCACAACCAACCAGGAAATAACACTCTCAGCCCAGGAACATAGGTGTGGTTTTTATCCCTTGGGTCCCTTTATCCAAACTGTAATGAGAATGAGGACGTTTTAAGCCAAATCTGGTTTGTGATTTTGTGTATGTGTGTGTGTCTGTGCGATTCAGTATGCATGTGTGTTTATCGTACTCACAGAGATGTTTGTTTTTCCCCGTGTAACACCTGATGGAGAGAGATCACATCAGTCAAAGGCAGATACACACCAGCAAAGACTGTGTGTGTGTGTCTATACTCACCAGTAGAATAAGGATTGTGTGGTTCATCAGTGTGTGTGTGTGTGTGTGTGTGTGTGTGTCTTCAGTAGGCTACTCACTTAATCTCTTCCTGTGGAGTGGACAACCTCCACTATGATCACAACCACAACCAAACTGATAATGGCAGCGACTATAACAGAGACGTGGACAACTAGGGAAGAGAGAGAGAGAGAGAATAAGGATGAAAAAAGTTATAACCAACGTTCTCTTTCTCTAAGCCTGATATTTTGATGCAACTGAGGATTGTGGTCTTCATGAAGTACCTGCATGGGAGGAAGCTGTGTATGTTGAGTTTAGAGAAGCAGTGGTGCCTGCTGGTTTTGTGGTAGAAGAGCCAAACCCATCACAGTAGTTAAAGGATTCCCGGTCAGTGGCAGGGGAAGATGTGAGCTTAAAACCTGTGTGAATGAACACTCATCATATCAAACTCATCATATTAATTAGATTCAATAACAATAATATGGCCCTTTACCATCTGGGAGAATTAAACTTTAACTGTTGACAGGATAATGATTGTCTCTAACCTTTCACTTTGATCGTGTGAATGACAAAAGTCTTAACATGCTTTCCTACACTTAGCTGGCATCCCCATGTCTTCTGAGTGATATTGGGGTTTGTATCTCTGAAACACTCAGTCAGTGTGATCTCACACATGGATGGACGTCTGATCTGGAGGTTGTTTGTGTTCTTTAGCTCAGAGCCTTTTTTATCCACCCAGCTCAGATGGACTCCTGCATCTTTGACTGAATCTCCACACTGGTCATCTGTGTGCAGTTGGCAGTAGAGAGTCACATGACTTCCTGCCTCCATCTCAGTCTTATTGGGGGAAGCAGAGACTGTATAGGAGATGAATAAACTTAAACGCTCCTATCAATTTACTGTTAAAGTTACTATTTTTGCATGGAATAGATGAGAAAGAAAACGTTTACAAATATCATTGTTTGCATCCTAGTTCTACTTTATTATTCTTTATAAACCCTATACTGTTGGTTGCAAACAAAATCATACCCTAAAGAACAGTTGTCTCTCTCTCTCTTTCTCTCTGTGGTGCTGCTGACAGATTACCTCACTCACGTCAGATGTAGCGCTAACGCGCGAACATCTGATGGTCACCGATAGACGAGTTATTTCAGGAGCCAGAAATCCTTGAATCTAACTGGACAAACGGCTTGTCCATCAATTTAATTGACGTACACTTCAGCCAATCACATCGAAACCAACCGATGGCGCTGGTTACGTTTGTTGGATTGGTTGGATTCAAAACTGTTGCTTCTTCGCAACGTCACACCCTCTACAGCAGCCATCAGCCCTGATTGGTTCAGTTAGAAAATATTGGGCTTGAAATCGCTCTGAAGGGCTTCAACATCAGATCGATGTGCGGAAGTGCCTTACGAAAGTTACGTAGCGCATCGTCTGACGTGAGTGAGGTAAGATGACAGATTAGATGATATATGAAACTGACGGGTTCAATATCATAAGTGGTATGTTTCATCATACCCATACACAAAAGAAATATATTGAAATATATTTTAAAGTGTCACAAATATATGTGGCATATATTCCAAATACATTGAAATATATTTTGCATTGTTGTTCACTTATATTTACCATTTCGAAATATATTTTGAAATATATTTACATCACGTGTTCTAGAAGCCCCGCCCCTAATTTCAACTTTTGAATTTTAAAAACGAAGGCGGACGTTTGGCAAGTGCAGAGAAATTGGCAAGTGTTTGACATGAATGAAATTTAAAGAGTTTGTAGTCTTTGATAGCCTAGAATAGAAAAATACAACAAGCTAGACATTACAGAGTTGTGCTATTGCAAATTAAAACCCTATCTTCGAAATATTTTACAAGCAGCCGAATAGCTAATGTTAGCTCGTTAGCTAACTAACCGTCCAGCCACGGCAACGCGAGAGGTAACGGAACTTTCCCTGAAGAAATCAAGAGAAGACGAGTCTGCACACAACTACTCTGCCTCCCCTCCATGTCAATCTTCAATATCTTATGGGAAATGGAAACAGTTTTCGAGTGAAATTAAGGTTAGTATCTTATTTCAGCAGAAGGATACACAGAGGGATGTTTTCTACTATGAATAACGATTGAGAATAGTTATAACATCAGCTAGTTTTCTGTCAGAAAAGTTGTGCTAACGCTAGTTTTCTGACGGTGATTCTGTGCTAGTTTTAGTTTATACAGGTTTGTATTTCACACTATAAACCTGACATGAAAGCAGTTAAGTATCAAGAAGGTTATCAAACATGCACTATATCAGACAAAGCAATCTGAGAGATAATCAAAGATGAACAAGATGGCTAGCATCTCCTTTCGTTTTGGCCAGTAGCAGGCATTTCATTGCTACCTAGCATTATATGCTGTTCATTTTGTGCTTTTAATTTACTGTTTGTACAGGCCTTAAGTGAAGGGTGGTTAGACTTTCATAGGGACCTTTCCGTTTTCATTCACAGCCTGAAGGTAAGGACTTAATATTTAATTGAGTTACTTGATTTTCTATATCATTGAATATCTTATAATTGTACAGGTTGTCTTACAATTGTTGCATTTATCATGCATCATGTTTGCAATTAATGCTGTATACCCTAATCTAAACTACAGATATATTCTAGAATATAGGCTAGGCTCTTATATCAAATATTAACAAGATGGATCACATCTCAGCTTGTTTTGGTTGGTAACAGGCATTTCATTTCTGTTATGTTGTTCATTTTGTGCTTCATTTCTTTTACTGTTTGTGCAGGTCCTGAGGAGTGGTTAGACTTTCATAGGGGTCCTTCTGCTTTTACTCACAGCCTGAAGGTACAGTAAGGACTATACTAGGCTAATATTTAATTGAATTAATAATAATGTCTGATTTTCCACATCATTGAATATCTGAATCAGGTTGCCCCTAAACATTCAATTGCTGCAGTTTATCATGTATCATGTTGGCAATTAATGCTTGGTAACCCAATCCAAAACTACAGATATTTTTTTTTTACAATATTGTATCTTATATCAAATACGAACAAGATGGCTACTAGCACTAGCTACCAAGCATTATATGCAATTCATTTTGTGCTTTACTGTTTGTACAGGTCCTACTGAAGGGCAGTCCGACTTTCATCGAGTCCTTTCTGCTTTCATTCAAAGCCAGAAGGTAATAACTAGGTTGACATGAATTATATAATTGAATATTCTACAATTGTGTCTGGTTGTCCTTTACCTACGATTATCCCAAAACTGCAGATATTTTCTACAATATACTGAATATGAAATCCTTGTTGTTTATTAATGAGTAGGCCTATATTTTGGACAAGACAAGACAAAACCTGCATTTATACCAACTGCACAACTAACATTTTGGATACTAAATTGCAGTAGTTCTATGTATTATATGTTTGTATCCTCCTTTTTCCACATGGACAATAATTGCATGAAAGAACAATGTGACATTTAGCCTACCACTCCAATTTATTCTAAATGGTTATCAATATTTATTTTTTAATTTCCCACATATCTGTTATTTTTCTAAGGAATTGGAACACCTGGATTCCTGGCATTATCTCCTTCTCTGCATTGCTCAGCATTCCCATAAATCCAGTCTGCTGTGTTCTCCCTTCTTCTGTGCAACAGGTTAGTGTCACTATATGACCAGTTATTTTAAGAAACTAAGAAGTCTGTTGCAGTTGAGTGAATGAGCTTGATTAAGAAGATATTAACTTCTCTCTTCTCTCTGTTTACAATGAGCAGATAGTTCAAAAGGGAGGAGTGTGACCAGCAGCGGGCCGCGCTGGACGCAGACACCATTGGCGTTATTTTTGGTGAGATGGCAATTGATTTACATTCAGTCAGGTGGTGATAATTTTACAATGTGAAATGTGATGCACAATACATGTGTACACCCAGTTGTCAGTTTATTAGATAAACTGTATCTAGGGAATAAATGCCGTTGCTAAGTATGCTTTTGGGAAATGCTGATCACATAATGGCGAAACCTAAACAAACTGTCTATCCTACCCCAGACGCAGTGGTGAAGAACAGTTCCCAGGGGCCACCAGGGGACAGCTGGGGACAGTGGTCAACTAAAAAGTGGCAGAGCTAAGATTTAAAATGAAATAAATAAAAAATAAATCGAAAATGTTGTGTTTGTTGTTTAACTACCTTTAACTTTTTAAATGTCAAAATATATTTATATAAACAATTTGCACAAGTTTAATATATGTAGGCCTACATAAAAGCACAATAGCAAATATCTTGTATAGGAAAAGGTATGTCTGGAGTGCTGCAGGATGTAACTGACACCTGGTGCTCTTCGGTGCAGGGATTTCAGAAATTGTTTTAAAGAGTCAGTTCAGAGGCACTCAAGATGCAGTATAAAAAGTATTTATTCGGCTAAATACTTTTAATACTGCATCTTGAGTGCCTCGGAACTGACTCTTTTAAAATAATAGCAAATATATTGACATATATTGTGACTGAAATATATTTTCAAGAGTAAAATATATTTACATATATTTCAGCGAAATATATTTATTGGGCCAAAATCAAATATTTACATATATTCCAAAAATATATTTTGAAATATATTTTCAAAATATATTTCAAATATATTTCAAATATATTTTTTTTGTGTATGGGATACTTACCCTGAAGAACAGAGAGATGAAGTTGAGCATAATCTCCTATTCTATCTCCACCCTCTGCTGGGAACTGGTCGCAGTAGTAGTATCCAGCATCGTCAGTGATGACATCAGTAATGTGGAGAGAACAGTCAGGGAACAAACTCAGACTTTCAGCTCTCTGAGTTTTCTCTGGTTTGATCTTGCCATGGGTGATTATTTCAGATGATCTTCCTTTCATTTCTTGATGCCATGTAGTTGATGGACAAGTTTCTAACTGAGGGATCACACTTGCACAAGGCAGAGTGGCAACCCCTTTTACACTGGAGAATACACTGATATGATCTCCTCTGCTACCTAAAGACAACAGAATATCAGCATAACTGATATACAACCCCCAATACAAAAATGTTGATATCTTGTAAATAAATAGAAATATAAACAGTAAATACACAATTTCTATAACAGTGAAACATATATACTCATACCGCTATTTCAAAAGCAGGTAAAAACGCTTTTGTGTGGCAAGACACCTTTAATCTACAGCGTCTCTCCTGGTGTCACACACACTGTAAGATCAAATCAGTTAGTAAAACGTGTTAGTAATAATGAGGTCCCTGCAGCCTCACCTTGCAGTAGCAGCAGCCCAGTCAGCAGTAGTCCCACTGTTGGGTTGTGCAGCTTTGCCATTTCCTCTGATCTCTGAGCTGCTGTGTCTCTGCTCTGAGACTTACACAGGGGGACAATCATCTACCCCTCACACACACTTCCTCATAAGATGACATAATGCTAATCTGCTGACCGCAGCTGTTTTCTGATACCCTCCTTTGAGATTCCGTGCAGCCCAGCAACTCAAAGTTAGCCTAGAAATCTAGACGTTGGTTTGGTGTTGAATTGGTGTTTAGACCTACGTCTTGTTCGTACCTCTGGTCATAGCCTATACTATTGCGTGCAGAAGTGGTTTGAAAGGTAATTGCCTTGTTCCGTCCACGATTGAGTTCGGTCTATCTATCGATGTCATGCTATGCATTTCAATGAACTCAAAGCATTAAATGAGGCCAAATCTCAGTGCTGCCAACACTGCATCATAAATTGATGTGTAATGATTGGTAATTGATATGAATATTTAATTCCTTAATAAATTACCTTATGCCTAGGCCTATAATTTTCTCGTCATTGCACTCTGAGCTCCATTGTAATGTAGCTACAACTGCAGCAGTGATAGTAATTTTTCAAGAGTTTTTGGAGCTTTAGTGCAAATAGCAGTGCTTAGATCTGTGTTGGTAAAGCACACATATGAGGAGTTTTGAAAAAGTGGACTCTGTATTGAGAAAAGTGTGATATTGGGCATCATCTGAACAGGGACTATGCATCAGTCATGTGGGCGGTTTTGGACTTGCCATCTAAGGTCTTTGTGTGTGATCAATGTTTTCCGTAGAAAACTATAAATAAACCTCACATCCTCCACCAGTTGTTGTGAGCCACTCTTTACATTGCTGTTGTCACACTCAGAATAAAAATGAAAGCCAAAGTAATAAAAAAAAGATGTAATAAAAAGATTGTCGAGAGCCGATGATGTCTTTCATAGCGTCTGTACATACTGTAGCTCAGAGCCAATACCAGAGCCACCACGTGATGTAAAATGCAATCGAGGGCTGTGCTAGTCCCTTTTTGTTCTGTATACCAAAAGCAGGCGAGAAAATGGTCCATAGTCACCATGCTGCTTTGCAGATTGAAAAGAAATTGAGCACGCAAAGGAGTATGGGAACTCCCAGGCTAAGTCTACCTTGCAATTTCACTACATGCTTGCAGTAGTAGGCTATTTAGGTGACAAATAAGCTCTCTTGAATTTTGAATCTTAATTGAGTGTGATTGATTGTATGCCCAGTGTCTGCAGAGGGAGTATGGTCTGTGTCTGTGGATCTGTCCGCACTGAAGCTGGAGAGAACATTACAACCAGGCTACTCACCTCCACTTTGTTCAGACATTGCACAAAATTCGGTCATTGTGGTGGCTATCAATAGCTCTTAGTACTCTGAAGGGCTACGTGTTGATTCACTCCGGCTACTGTAATTCCTTTAACATCTTTACCTCTATCCTAGGGGTAGATTAACCTTAGCATGGCTTCATAAAGAGAAGAAGCAAAAAAGTATCATCCACAATAATGTGCTAACGCGAAAGATGAATCCACAGACTCATTTGTAGTAATGCAACTAAGGGCCAGTAGAAAATTCCTTGAATAGCCCTGCCATATGCTTTAGTGTATTTAGCAGTGCTCAGATCTGTGTTGGTAAAGCACACACTATGAGGAGTTTTGAAAAACACTGTTTTGAAAAAAGTGTGATATTGGACACCATAAACAGCAGTATGTTTATCATCTGAACAGAGATTATGTGTCAGTCATTTGGGCGGTTTTGGATTTGCCATCTAAGGTCTTTGTGTGTAGTCAATGTTTTTCATAGAAAACTATAATTAAACTCACATCCTACTGGTGAGTCACTCTTTAAATTGCTGATGTAACACTCAGAATAGACAACTTAGCAAACAGACAAATTCCAACGAAAACATAAATTCCTTGGCGGAGGTAAGGGAATGGAAATGCTGAATAAATTGTTTAAAGGTGAATTCACAGTATAACGTTATTTTAGTGTTGTTGCTGCTATAGTGTATTAAGTAGTTGCAGTTTAACATGTACAGTATAGTAGGGCCTAGTATACTCTTTTGTATCACTTGTACTGGTTACTGGTTGGTTGGTCCTCATTCTGCAGTCCATCTCATTCTAATCCATCTTAATTGAGTTTACTGGTGATTTGGGACACCGAAATGTGTTTTATTTCTAATTGTGATCTCTTCTTTCTACAACCATTGGTTTAATTGATTGTAGGCATGCCGCATGTCCAGTGTCTGCAGAGAGATTTTGTCCTGTGGCTGTGAATCTCCTCATTGAAGCTGGAGAGGAGACTGATACAGATCCGTATGTGTGCAAACCTGGCTTCTCACCTCCACTGTTCAGATTGTGTGTGATAAATGTTTCTGTTGAGTACTATACTTAATCCAGACACCTTCATCCTGTTGTGGTGGGTCACTCACGACACTGTTGTTCTCAGATAGTCTCAGAATAGACACTTCAGCAGAGCTCTGATCAAAGTATACAATTTATGTTCATTTATTGTGTGTGTGTGTGTGTGTGTGTGTGTGTATGTGTGTGTCTGTGTGCACACATTTTTCAGTGAATGGTTATGCAGAGCAAAAGTTCTACCATGTGGGCCATGTCTCGGTGTGTGTCTGTGTTTGAGCTATTCTATATATGCTAATCACTGATAGATAGAGCTCTACTAGTATACATTGACAGTATGTGTAAGTATGCTGTAATGTAGCGCTCATTCACATCAAGTGTGTGCTTTAGTTTAATGCATTAGTTCCAGTTCCCCCAGCCCAATAGGGAGCAGTACAGTAGCTGCCTAGAGAGCTGGGGGAGAGGACTATGAGGCAGCTGCTATATATTAGCTCCTCCTAGTGTCCTGTCAGAGTCACTACACTCCCCTGACTCAGAGCCAGATAAGGGAGGGGCTCTTTCGTCTTTTTTTCCCCTCAATGGCGCCCTCCTGGAAGGCACTGCCCCTCTAATTTAGGGTCAGGGTTGAGGGGGTGAGGTTAGGTTTAAGGTAGTGTTGCCTGTGCTGCCTGGAAGGTGCCATTGGGGGGCAAATAACAGCACTAAGAGGTGCAGCCCTGCAGGGGCTCTATGTACTCTATTCTTCTGTGGGTGTTCTCACATCTCAGAATGTATATCTTCAAAGCACAACTTATATAGGCCACATAGTTGTGTTGCCTCTGTGAGAAAAAGTTGAATCGCTACACATAGGCTACATATTCCCACTGTGTAGACGTATTTTGGATCATGCAAGGTCAGTAAGTGTTAGGATTATGAGGAGGAGAGAGTGAATAGCAGTAGTGTCAGCCAAGACAGGTCCTGTGTTGTACGAATAAGGGCAAAATCAACCCTTGACTGACTCAGTGGTTTTGGGACAGTCTGTTATCAACCTCAAACATTTAGTGGAGAGAAGATATGAAGTACAGTATGTGCCATGCACTCACTACAGAGGTGTACTGTATGTTATATGTAGGCTATGCCTGTTTATCTGGTTTCATTTAATATATTTACCTCTATCCTAGGGGTAGATTAACCTTACCATGGCTTCAGACAGAGAGTGAAACAAAATGGCATCACCCACAATGATGTGCTAGCACCTGAAAGATTAATTAATTCCTTTTGTAATTCTGTAAATACACTGTACTTCAAGGGCTAGAAGAATCCTCAGGGGCTGGCAGTAGAATAACCCTGCTACGTGCGCACACTCACTCATGCTGACACATACAGTAGGCACACATGACCACATATCAGAGGGTAGCCTACTTCCTTATCTCTGTGTTTGATCTGTGGGCAAAGTGTTAGAAAACAGGAAAATTTAAGTACACCGCATGACCTACAAGGATGTATATTTTATTTTACACTGTGATATAATGCCATCACTAGTTTTTTTTCTCTCTCTCTCTTTCTATTATCGAAAAGGAAGCTCAGACATGCTTCAGACTTTATTTTATGAGTAGAAAATGCCTGGATTATTCTTCACACTCTCCTCAATTCCTGTCTGTCCATCACTCACAGTCTATTTTACAGTCCAATAATATCCCACTATTCTGACATCCATGGATCAGTTTGAATATATTATGTTTTTTGGCTATGCACATTACATTTGTGTGTGTGTGTGTGTGTGTGTGTGTGTGTGTGTGTGTGTGTGTGAGAGAGAGATGTGTGAGAGAGAGAGAGAGAGAGAGAGAGAGAGAGAGAGAGAATATGACACAACACTCCCAATCAGACAGGGTATTGGACCAGCACACACATCCGTACAAACATATGAGCGGACATACACACCTGCCAGGGTGTAGTTCCTTGTTTATCTCTCTGCTTGATCTGTTTCTTCCCATTGCTGTTTTCTCACTTAGAGGTGTGAATATAAGTGTCAGAAAACAGGAAAACCTGAGGTTATGCCCATAGCTACACCAGATACCCACATCCCAAATACAGTGAACAGACTGTGTGTTGCTGTGTTTTAAAATGACATTAAATAAATTGGTAACACTTTATTTGAAGGTACCGCCATAAGACTGACATGACATGACCTTCATAAGACAGACATGACACTGTCATTAACTATGACATGACATTGTCAAGAATCTGTCATACACTTTATAAACCTGTCATGACTTCTGACATACCCTAACCCTAACCATGGCAAATACCAGGTGAAACTTAATGACGGAATTCATGACAGGTGTATAATGTTTATGACAAATTCATGACAACATGTCATAGTTAATGACAGTGTCATGTCTGTCTAATGAAGGTACCTTCAAATAAAGTGTAGATTGAATTTGATGTAATTTTGCATTTAATTGTGGGTCTTGCCCAGGTCCCAAATCAATCCACTGTCCAGTTTGTATTGGAAATGTGAGAATATATAAAAAAAGAATCATTAATTCTATTGTAATTAATAATTGACCCCTAAACTCACCCATCCCCACAGCACAGCAATACTGAAAATATCTGCAGTAAGAGCAGTGACTATGAAGCAGTTTAGATGTGATGTGAAATACTGTATGAAAGTTCTCAATGAACTACAGGTCTGACCACAGCAATATAGTGACCTTTTTTCTGCATAGTTTGTTCACAGACAAGACATCAATCAAATCTTGACTTCAAAGGTATGCCAATGATACCCAGTGATACTCTGCCAGTTCCAAACAGCCTAAGTCATTGACGGCGAGTGAAATAAACAGTGGCAAAACTAATGAGAAAGTTGGCACACTGTGGTTCAGTGGACTAGAGCATCATACCATTACTCCGGGGACCTGGGTTCGGATCCAACCCGAGGTCATTTCCCGATCCCAGGGCCGGTTCTAACCTTTTAGGTGCCCTAGGCCAGATTTGAGTTTTGCTCCCCTTTTTCTAAAAATACAAGAGAAAAACTGAAGAAAAAAATATAAGAAATGTATGGTGATGCCCCCTGATATTTGGTGCCCTAGGCGACCGCCTCGTTTGTCTATGCTTAGAACCGGCCCTTCCCGATCCCACCCCATCTCTCTCTCCCACTTGTATCCTATCCATCTCTATACTGTCCTATCTGATTCAAAGCAAAAAGCCCAAAAGATCAGCCTTCTAACTGCACTAGAGAGTAGAATGCATACTCCAAACATGAATAAAATGGCACACAAGCACTTTACATTGAATCACCAGAGCTTTAGATCTTACTTTCAGTTTCAAATAATCTGAGGGTCAGTGATGACTCAATGTAAAGTGCTTATTTACATTTGCATTCGTGTTCAGTGTCTGTTGTTCCAAATTATTATGTTACACTTGTTATCTAGTGCATTTACCAGACTCGTTCAACAGGGCTATGCTTGAAATCACTCCAGAGCAACACTTTAAGTCTCACTTGTCCTATTAAGTAAGGAAGAGTTAAACCAAGAATTACAAGCATGCATGCATCTTTTTGTTGCCTGTAGTATGTTTGTTTTGATCTCTTGACAGGTAAGTTTACATACTGTAACTCTCTCCTTCCAGAATTAAACAGTACTTATCCTTGGTGGCTGGTGAATATAAAACCTGCATTCATCCATCCTTCGACTAAGTCATCCAAACACGTCACACTTCAGAGGTCTTCTGATAGGTTGTGAGACAATGGTAGAGGAAGTGAAATGATTAATAGCAGACACACTCACTTAGTTCAGACTGATTCAGCAGCATCAGCAACATGGTTACTTCCTCAACCTTTCAGCTGCTCTGTGAGTAATCTCTCTCTCTCTCTCTCTCTCTCTCTCTCTCTCTCTCTCTCTCTTCTTCCACCTTTTAAGAAATTATTGAAAACATTCAGGCTTCAGAAGTCTTTTAAGTCACCCATTCTCCTATATTAACAAAAGTGGTCTTTGCCAAAAGTGTCTTGTGTGCTGTATGATACAAAGCTGATTGAATTTTACCTGATTATTTGTGCTTTATATATTATGTTTGTATGCAGTGCTCATTGAACTGCATCTGTTCAGCTTGACTGCAAGTAAGTTGTTTGCGTATGAGGTACTGTATGTGTATGTGTTTACATGAGTGTAAAAATAATACAATCTACACTTAAGGGAACAGTGACTTTGTGCACACATGACTTTGTGCACACACAGAATGAGTCTATTATACTAACAGACTAATATAAGGCCAACATCAGCAGTCTTTCACTCACTCCTGTTATTTTGGTAGCGTTTTATAATAATTGTTTGCTACAAATGGTTGTTAAATATTTTATTAATAGTCAAATAAACTCTTCTGTGAAGTATTTAATTTTTGCTACATGGTACATGTACCATGTTAACTGTTAGGCCTATCTACAGTTAATTAAGTATCTAGGTTTTGATAAGCTATTTATTAACTGAATGGAAAATAAAGTTCTACTTCATAGACTTTTGAAGATATTTAGTTCTCTTTCACAGAACATTCTGAATTGATTGAGTAGGGCTATTGTGTTTCTGTAGGAAATCCAGTATGAAATGGACTTAAAGTACTGTATAGGCCTATTGAAATGATAAAAATGTTGAAAAGCAAATTTTTCATGCCACTATACCTGCTTTACTAGGAAATGAGAGTCCTAATATTTAAACTGGGGCATTGAAAACAAGGACTTTCAAAGTCATTATCATTTGTCAATATATGTTTTCTTTTTAAAAAATCAGCAGCTGACCATGCGTGCGTGTGTTTATGTTTTCATTCATTGTTTATCGCCCTTAGCACTGAATGTTCGTCCAGTTCTCAGAGTTTCTCCACACAGCTGGCCCCTTGTTGGAGAGTCAGTGACTCTGAGCTGTGAGGTGTCAAACACCACCTCAAACTGGACATTCCTCTGGTACAGAGTCAGAAGAGATGCTATTATATATACGGAGCATCTTTTCCAGCGTCTACCAGACAGCAGCAGAGGAACTAGAGGCTTGTACACTATCAGCCATGCTGCTCTTAAACACTCTGGGCCTTATGTGTGTAGAGCAGAGGGAGGAGAACCAATGTTTACGACTGAATTCAGTGAACCAATGTTTACGACTGAATTCAGTGATTTGGAGCATCTTTGGGTCACAGGTAAGTAAGTGATGCTCCCTAATGATGTTTATGTAAGTGATTTTTGTGTTGTGCCTGAAAGTGTCTCAGTACTGATGAATTTATTCCAAAACTGGATTCTCTTCTTTATTTCAGATCCAACTTCAGTAACCAATGCTGTCAAACCCAACAGAATTCAACATTTCTCAAATCAGTCTCTCTCTGTGAGCTGTTCTTCACATACAAGAATCCAGTGGAAACTGAGATGGAAGACAAGCAGACATGTTGAGTGGCAGTGCCCTAAAGACTGGGTCAAGGAGGAGTCAAGGTTCAAGTCTGCATGCAGAACCAAACTGTTATCACAGAATGACAGTGGGGTTTACTGGTGTCAATCAGGACAAGGAAGATCCAAAACTGCTGTCAACATTACTGTGACAGGTACTGTACAAAAGCTAATATGACCATTTTACCACTTTAAGAGCAGTTCTCAGTGAACGAGTTTGTAGAAATGATCTCCAGTTGGACATGGAGACTCTCCATGTGCTGTTGACAATACATCATCATGAAAGTGTTTGGCCTGCATTGTTTTGTGTGTTCTCTGTGCTTCAGATGGTGACATGATTTTGGACAGCTCCGTTGGTCCCACAGTTGAAGGCCTGTCTCTGACTCTGCGCTGCCTATCTCGGAACAGTACCCCAGTCCCCAATGCTGAACTCCACAAAGATGGCTCCCTCCTTCAGACCCTTGTCACAGGAGAAATGACAATCCTTGATTCCGCCAAGGAACACGAGGGCACCTACAAGTGCAGCCACCCACAGTTGGGGGAGTCACCAGAGAGCTGGGTCAGAGTCACACGTAAGAGAGTCTACTAAACTCCTTTTGTATTAAAGTATAAGTTTGGTTTAATTTGACATTGAGCCTTGTTTTCTTGGCCATTGAACAGACCCATACCACCAAAGATAACTTATTGAACATTAAAATAAAGCATCCGTTTGTCCTAACTGAATTGCAAGTGTTTCTGTGCAAACAGGTACAGACCCCTCTTCGATATTCAGCACCATGACTTTACCACACAACTGGGCAACAGAAGGAGACTCAGTGACTCTGACCTGTGAGGTTGAATACTCCTCTTTGACCTGGACATTCCTCTGGTACAGACTAGTTCCCTTCAGAGAGGATTTGCCTTTTATTCAGCTCAGGTGGAAACCTTACTCTGTGGAGCTCCTGTCAGACAGCAGCAGAGGAGCTGGAGGCTCCTACACTCTCAGCCCTGCTGCTCTTAAACACACTGGTCTGTATGTGTGCAGAGCAGAGGGAGACGAACCACCCTATCAAACTGGCTTCAGTAATATTGAGCATTTGTGGATCACAGGTAACTAATCACAATCATCAGTCACTGGCCCAGATGTAGACAGTATTGCCAGTTGTGTTTTTAATCTGAAAATGTGCATTTTGTTAGTGAATGGATATGAAGATGTATAAATGTGTGTTTTGCCTGAGGTAGAAGCACAAAATGGGTTTAGTATGGTGTCTACCGGCACTCGTCTACGCCTCGTGCCTAACAACACCCATGATAAGACCAGCATAACCGCCGGCCTCTCGTTATTTATCACTTGCTTTTACTCATACTCCTTTGTGTGAAAGTCTGTGTGTTTGGTGAGTGTTAATGAGTCACAGAGTCTTGTCTAATTCTACCTGTTCATTTTCTGTTTCTCAGGTGTGTCTCCTCCAGCCTCTCTGGTAGTCAGACCCAACAGACTTCAGCATTTTGAGTCTGCTTCTCTCACCCTGAGCTGTGAAACACAGGACAGCTCTACTGGATGGAGACTGAGATGGCTGACAAGGCGAGATGAGGGACCTGAGTGTCCACAGGACTGGAGCTCAGGGACCACAGCGTCCACATGCAGTATCAGACGTGTCTCCATGTTGGACATGGGCCTCTACTGGTGTGAAACTCTTCAGCAGTTCAGCAGAGGCATCAGACTTCAAGTGACAGGTGTGTATGTTTAATACAGTGTTTCTCAAACTTTTTGTAGACCGAGGACCACTTTGCCCAAAAGAATGTTTTTCAGGGTCCACCTGCCTTCACGCCCCCTCTCCAAGTCGCATGCTGCTATACCCTTTACCTTTTGACCCAACCAGCAGGCCTGCATTCTAAATAGGCATTAATAGGCAGGTCAAATTCAGATAGCTTGACGTTTTTAATATAAATTGCAAGCCTGCCTCAGAGTATTCAGTGAGCAACTCATCCTTGGCCCTTAAATAGGCTAATGTTAGCGAGTAACACAGACTAAATTCACTTTTTTAAAAAAAATTCCCTCGCGGACTACTTGAGCTTGCTCGTGGACCACGAGTGGTCCCTGCACCACACTTTCAGAACCAGCAGTTTAATCCTTGTGTGCATGAGCCAAAACATAGTTTTTAATCACTTTCTTGTCAGTTGAGCCAAAAATCCCCAAATAACATCCTTGCTGTAGCCTAGTGTATGGTCCACACACTGTTTTGTGTGCTTACTGTGTGCAGGTACCGATCTGGTTCTGATGAGTCCTGTTCACCCAGTGCCTGACGGAGATGCTGTGGTTCTCAGCTGTTTCTCCCAGACAGCTAACATGACCATTGATGCTGAATTCTATAAAGATGATGTACTCCTGGATACTACAGATGAGATGATCATCCCTGTGGTCTCAAAGGCAGATGAAGGAATTTACACATGCAAATCCAATGATGATGATGTTTTCAGTCAGGAAGAGTCCCTAGACACCTGGATCCTAGTCAACAGTGAGTCAACATAGAGCTCATTTTAAATTCACATTTACATTTATGCATTTGGCAGATGCTTTTATCTAAAGCGACTTACAAAAGAGGGATAACAATCAAGATACAACACAATACAAGTAAATGGCTACTGGGAGTGTCATTTGCTAATAGGAGAGCAGGTGCAAGAGTTGAGAAGTGCTTGATCAGAGCATTCCAGGTAGTTGAATGATCAGTGCATTCCAGGTAGGTTGAAGGAACTAGGACAAGAGATACTCTTGATAGAGCTGGGTCTTCAAGAGTTTCTTGAAAGTAGATAGTGCCGGTTGCTCTAATAGTCATGGGAAGACTTATTCTTTTGCATAACAGATTCATTTACTGTGTGTTGTTCTAAGGGGAGAAAGTAATGTAATTGTGGTTATTTTCATGACCTTTTAATTGAAATTTATCACGGAAACTGTGTGTGTGTGTGTGTGTGTGTGTGTGTGTGTGTGTGTGTGTGTGTGTCACAGGCCATAATGGATCCTCCACAGTATTGAGCAATCAGCCTAATCTCAGAGTTTCTCCACACAGCTGGCCATCTGAAGGAGACTCAGTGACTCTGAACTGTGAGATTAAAAACAGCCCCTTAATCTGGACATATCTCTGGTACAAAGTGGTGCCTTACAGACCGGATTTACCTTCCATTCAGTACAGAAACAACCATTATTCAGTGGAGCTTCTCTCAGACAGCAGCAGAGGAGCTGGAGGCTCCTACACACTCAGCCCTGCTGCTCTTAAACACACTGGGCTTTATGTGTGCAGAGCAGAGGGAGGAGATCCAGTCTATCAGACAATGTACAGTGATGTGCAGAGTCTTTGGATCACAGGTATGAACTCATTTGTTCTCTATTACTGTAAGAATATACGAATATACGTTTTACGAGTGTAAAATTCATCTCAACTTCTTCTGAATGATCTTTGTTCCTAAAAAGATACGTATCATTATATTTGATGAGCACTTTTCCAAAATGCTATGAATCCCTAAAAATATTTTTAAAGGGTGTGGTTTTTTTTATATTTCTCACCTAATATCAGTTTTAATTGGGTATGGACAAATCTCATAACATTAACCCTTCTGGAACTGTCCCAATGCCACCCGAACATCAAATTTTAGGGTGGAGGTTTTGGAAAATACCTTTTCATTTATTACTTGCAAACTGTGTGAATTCCCCTTTAAAACTCACCTGTTTGTCCTCTGTGTCTCAGGGGTGTCTCCTACAGTGTCTCTGGTCGTCAGACCCGACAGAACTCAACATTTTATAATGGATCATCTCTCATTGAGCTGTGAGGGGAGGGACAGCTCTACTCAGTGGAACCTAAGATGGCTGACCCAGAGAAAGGAGGGGCCAGAGTGTCCTGAATGGTGGAAGTCAAATTCTGAGTTCACATGCAGCACCACAAACGCACTGCCACTTGACACTGGAATATACTGGTGCGAGTCTGAAACTGCAAAACACAGCAATACTATCAACATCACAGTGACAAGTATGTCTAAAATGAACTCACTTCAAGACAAGTGCTGTAAATGCTGGTTGGTGACATAAACACATAAGTAACAGCGTACATAAGTAATGTGGTCAAACATTGCTGTACTGTCATGAATTATGAGTTCTGGTCTAAAGTTGCTCTTAGATTGTTAGTGACATAATTGTGTTTATGACATGACTTCACTGTAATTCAGATAATGATGTGATCCTGGAGAGCCCGGTCCATGCTGTGACTGAAGGGGATCCATTGACTCTGCGATGTGTATCTCGGAGCAGTCCCTCAAACTTCAATGCTGATTTCTACAAAGATGGCTCCCTCCTTCAGACCCAGACTACAGGAGAGATGACCATCCCTGCAGTATCAAAGGCTGACGAGGGCTCCTACAAGTGCAGCCACCCAGAGCTGGGGGAGTCACCAGAGAGCTTTGTCAAAGTCATGGGTGAGATATTTCTTTTTCCTCTCATATGGCAGATAAATCCTTCAAGTATCCTGATAGTACAATCATATTTACAGATAAACTTTTCATGTTAGATTATACAGGATTTCAATTATCCTGATAGTACAATCATACTGTATTTACCGATAAACTTTTCATGTTAGATTATAAAAGGGATTTCAAGTATCCTGATAGTACAATCATACTGTATTTACCGATAAACTTTTCATGTTAGATTATAAAAGGGATTTCAAGTATTCCTGAGAGTTCAATCATGTTTACTGATAAACTTCTAATTTCAGATTATGGATCTCGGATCTCGGTCATCAGACTGGTGTGTTCTCTGCTGGTGGTTTCTCCATATCTGCTGGTGACCATCATGCTGCTGGTCCTGTGCTTCAGATTGAACAGTAAGAGACCCACACCATGCACCATAGAGACTTGACTTGACATAACTCTTAAGATTTAAAGGAGAAATAACAAAACAAACAGCAAAACAAACAAAACAAAACAAAACAAAAACAACAAAACAAAGAGCAAACGGCAAACCAGCAGTTAATATTAACTGAATGAGGCATAGGAGGCGAGTTTCTTTTAAAGGAATAGTCCACCTCTTTATGAAAATGGGTTATTCACCCCCTTACCTGGAGTTACACCTGTGGGTAAGAGCATTTTGGTCTCAGAGCATGCGTTGTCCTAGTCTGGCAACCCCAATTTTACCTTTAACTTAGTATAAGCACTGGAAAGTAAAGTTGCCTAAGAATTGCTATCTGGCAACTTTACATTCCAGTGCCTATGCTAAGCTAAAGGTAAAAAATGGGGAAAATTGGGGATGCCATACTAGGAAAACGCATGGACTGACACCAAAAGGCTTTTACCCACATATGTAATTTCAGGTAAGGGGGTGATTAACCAATTTTCATAAAAAGGTGGACCATTCCTTTAAGGAATTCACCAACTGTTATAGCTACTACCAATATACAGTCTATGTTGTATTAAATTTTACCATTCTCAACAACCCTCTGTGACTTTGAACAGCAGGGTTATTGATGAAGTATTTGCAGATATGTATTTTATTAGATTAATGTGCAAATTCATCCAAGCAAAATGATTGCTCAGACAAGGCAGGCATGGATCATGGATCCTTATTGAGTCTAGGGGACTACGTTCACCACACTGTTGATTCTACCTTTTTGCTGATTTGCAGGTCAATCCAAAGTTGTGGAAGAAGAGAGAAAATATGAGAATATCACGGTACTGGAGGCTTAGGTTTCATATGCACATACATTGATTTTTATTATGAAATATGATATTCTTTATATGCTTTGGTTATGGGGCTTAACATGCAGAATAATATGTTAACAATATGCAATGTTAATAATACAGCTTGTTTATGACGAATGGTTCTTTGTGTTTAAAAATGTGTAAAGTGCTACCTGTATTGTAGTTTATAATGACCCATCTGTCTGTGGGCTCATATAAGTGGCCAATATCTTCGGCCAGCATTCATACTGTATGTGAGAGACTGTACAGTAGTAGCCTAATCATGGTGACAGTGCAATTCTGCTCAACTGTCTTCCATATCAGCTCTGAATCATGCTACTTGTTTTGAATTATTTCATTTATTTGATTTGTATTATGTTTATTATGTTAACTATATTACACAGCATTTTATTAGAGCCATGCAAGACAAGTTTTAAAATAGAGCTCCACCTACAGTCATTTTATTGGAGCCTATAACACCTATGGATTTGTTTGCTTATTATGTTGATTATGTTGATTAAATAGATGGTAAATAAATACACTTTAGAAAGGCCCATAAGTGATCATTACGGTTACATCGGGGCACTGATAGTGCAAGCTATAGTGGGAGCTGAGAAAGCCTTCATTCAATCATTTTATCATAAAAAAGCTGGTAAATTATCCTGAAATCAGCATAAAATGATGCCACTGATGTTCAGTATTTTGTCTGTTCTGAAAGGTTTAAAAATAAGGGGATACATTTGAGAGAACCTCATTGTAGCTTGTATATGAAATATGATATTCTTTATATGCTTTGGTTAGGATGATTCTAAGGGCCCAGCACAGACAGGGGGGCCCAGAGAAAATTTTAATATTAAAATCAATATTTGAGGGGCCCAAAAAAAATTTTTTGGCATAGGGCCCAAAATTTCTAGCAGCGCCCCTGACTTCTCCCCTTTTCAGATGAAACTAAATGCCACACTAAATTGTGGAGAATTATCAAAAAAGCTGTTTTCTAACTGAGCCTATGAAACCATCCAGTCAAGGGAACATGGCCTTGGTACTGCATGTAGTCCTTTCATAAGTAAGAAGATCTGGATTTCAGGGAGGAAATACTGACAATGAATGAACCAGACACGCCAAAAATCAGTTCTTGCAGCATTATAAATAACAACAGCAAATTCAAATTTGTATTAATCAGAACAATATTTGTTTATTAAATTAATCATTAATGGTTACACATAATATAGTTTATAGTTTAACATGCTATTCATCCTTTTAATAACATTGTGTGTGTGTGTGTTTATGTGCTGATGTACTAGTGTTAAAGTGCTATTGTGTGTGTGTGTGTGTGTGTGTGTTTGTGTGTGTGTGAAAGAGAGAGTGTGTATGTGTCTGTGTGTCAGTGTTTCTCTCTCTCTCTCTCTCTCTCTCTCTCTCTCTCTGTGTGTGTGTGTGTGTGTGTGTGTGTGTGTGTTCAGATGGGGAAGAGTGAGGCCCTTGGCTTCCTCCACTGTCTCTCATTCATATACATCATATTATAAGAGTTAAGAAGGTCATCCATTTTATATCCCTAAGAAAAACACAGTGAACAAAAAAAAAAAGGTAAACATGGGAAACACAAACACCATTACAAAAATACACAATTACCGTATTTTTTGGACTATAAGTCGCAGTTT